>JASGXE010003939.1:0-26529 GCA_030068105.1 Sinentomon sp. SZTP_YWyxl
GCATGTTTTCCCAGCGTTCTGTTAACATGACGTACCTCTCGGAAGCATTAAAAAACGTTTTAAATTTTCAAATTTTTGAAAAATATTTTAAGACAAAAATGTATGCATATATTTACCTGCATAATTTTGCCTTGGCACTTTGTCTGGTATGCATTCCCGGGTTGAGAAAAAAATATTTGTAAAAATAGCCCACAGTAAAAATAGCCCACAGCAAAAAAAAGTTTTTGGGTCCTGTTCGGAGTGAAAATCTATTTCGTCTTGGCATGAGAAAATGAAACGGCAAAGCGTGATATAGCAAATTTATCAGAAGTCATATACTAATAGGAAGCAACAATCAGTGTTAGTGAAGAGAATTTCTTACCATACTGCTTCACAGCTTTTTTCTTGTTATATGGACCGCCTAAGTTTTATAACAGCGGGAAAATGTGAATAATTGAGAATATTTTAACCCTATGACTGGATTAAATTTTGGATTTAAAATTCCAGTTTATCTTTATTTTTTAGCACAATTGTCAACAAATTAGGAGTTTGCAATTTGCAAACTCCTAATTTGAAATCGTCAGCCTTTATTCTGTTGACTGGAATAAAAATTTTAGTATTTAACTTATTTGCTTAAATTATTTGACTGAAACCTTGAAGGGTGCAAGATGCAAAGGTCAAGAACCAAAGGTCAAATTTCTGGTGCATCATCGACATTCTAAAAATGCGGAAAATGTTTCCCTGTGACTTTGGTTTTGACATAACCGTCGGAAATATTTTGTGTTTCTGCTGTTTAGTGCGCCGAAAAAAAAACAGGAATGCTTTTCGGTACACTCGCAAAAAAAATCACTCAAAAAGGTAAAATTTACCTCAGCTAAAATGACATAACGTCGACTTTTTATTTAGCATTTCTTACTTTTTCATATTCAGCAGAAATTGACTGAATATGAAACAAAAACTCCCTTTGAGTTGGGAGGTCCGTTTGGGAGAAAGAAAAAAACCACTTTTTGAATAGCCCTGTCTGCCTTATTTTAAGTTTTAAGTATCTTTCTGTCCAAAAGACGTTTTGGCTCGAAAAAAGTGAAATTCTCTGTGGTTGTTCTTCAGCAGAAAAGAACAACCACAAAAAAGAATTTTTTTCTCTTTTTTTCAGAGCACTAAATTTTTAAGATCATTTTACTTTACAGTAATTTTTCTCTTATTCAAAAAATGGTCCGATGGGATTCGAATCGCGGCCGAAAGATTCACGCAAGAGAAACGGCACCATAACCAACTGAGCCATCGCGACCAGCTAAATTTCGTTTGTCTAAATCTCCCAGTGTATAATCAGAGCGGCACACACGGTGTCAGGAAAACAACCACGAAAAAAGATATTTTTCTCTTTTTTAGAGCCATCCACTGAATTTTAAGAGTGTTTCACTTTTCAGCAATTTTTCTTTTGCGAATTTGAAAGGAATGATATGACGGCACATTCCAACCGCTATCGACAGTTTTACGCAACTGAAGAACCACACCGCAACCAAACGAACCAACTGAGCAGTGTGTCTCTGATCTGTCTCAACGGTGCATGCTTGATTTTGTTTGTCTTACATTTATTTTTATTTTTTATTTATTAGACACAAACACTGTCACAAATGCGCTGGTGACAGACAGAACACGAACAGAGATATCGGTACACCAATATGGTTACCTCGTCAAGTAATTAAAAGCGATAAAAGAGAAACGGCAATACACAGTCAAAGCATAAAAACAATTCAGTCACAGTGAGAAGAGGAGACTCATGTCTGTGGTGCGACGCCAAGGGACATGCGTGCGTGGGTGATGAATTTTGAACTCGACGGGAGCCCATTCCAGTCCCTGATAGTTTTAGGAAAAAAGGAATTGAAGACAACATTCGTTTTAAAAATCGGAGCGGAAACAGCAAGGCCATTATCTGCTCTGCGTTGGCTGGGTTTTATACAATAACAGTTAGGTAGACTAAAATTAAGGGATTTGGAAAGAATGTTACAAAACAGGTTTAATCTATGCACCTTCCGTCTGGCTGCCAGTGGATCAAGGTTTAAATCATGCAAAAGTTTAGTTACGCTGACATCACGTGAGAAGCGACCTGTTATCATGCGAGCTGCTCTTCTCTGCACCACCTGAAGTTTTGCGATAAGCTCCTGACTTGATGGATCCCAGACTGCTCCAGCATATTCAAGGATTGGCAAGACAAGGGATAAATAAGCTTTTAACTTGGCCTCTTGGGAGGAATAACGCATGGCCCTGCCAATGAATGCGAGTGTGCGATTTGCTTTTAAACAGATGAAGTTGATGTGATCTTTCCAGGATAGGTCATGAGAAATAATTACACCAAGGTATTTGAAAATGTTGGCATTTTCTATGGGCTGGTCCTTAATCAGGTATGTTACATCCCTGCGGGCAGTTGGTGAGCGATTGCAGAAAGCCATGTATTTGGTTTTTGTTGGATTAATACGCATTCCCCAGGCGTCACACCATGATGAAACCTGGTTGAGGTCCGACTGAAGAAGCGAGCTGTCCTCGGGGGAATTGACAACTCTGTAAATTACGACGTCGTCCGCAAATAGCCGTATACCAGATGATAAATTGACAACTATGTCGTTTATATATATCAAAAAGAGAAGTGGGCCCAGAACACTGCCTTGAGGAACGCCGGAAGTGACGGGCGTTTCAGTGGAGGTAGATGTAAGAACCGACACCATTTGGGAACGATTTGATAAAAAGCTTGCAGTGAGCTTTAAGGCAAATGCAGGAAAGCCCATCGATTTCATTTTACGTAAGAGTTGGCCGTGCGGGACCAAATCGAAAGCCTTCTGGAAATCAAGAAATATGGCATGTGTGCAATGTCCCCTGTCCACATCTCTCATTATAATTCACAGCGACGCTCACAGGGTGTCACGAGAACATCTGGAACATGGTGCTGCAATTTTTAATCCTGCTTTCTTTATTTTTGAATTTGTACACTGACTGTTGTTTCTTTTTGCGAGAATTGGAAACGATATTTTAAAATTACCTTCGAGCATCTGGAGGCAGAGGTATTGTCGGCATATAGCCGTAGCATATTAATATGCCACGGCCATAAAATGCCAACAATAAGCGACCCTCTGCCACTTAGATGTCAAATTCTTAACCCACCCTGATAATTCGTCAGGATGTGTTAAGTCAGGGTGGGTCAACAAATTTGTTGGGGGTTGCTTAAAATAGGTTAGGTTTGACGTCGCGAAAAATACGAACATTCGTACACAGGGAGGATGCGTATTTGTCGTGGCAAATTTTCGGGGGTTGTGATTATGTCGAGGGGGTTGCGTATTTGTTGACCTGAAATCCGACTATTCAAGCGTTGCTGTTCGTTTGGTATGCGAATTTTTCTTAACAACTGTCCTCTCAATGGGAACTGCTTCGGATTCGGCGTCGTCACACTGTTCATCTTGAAGAAGTCCGTCCGTCAAGATGCGAGATGTAGGACCTATTTTAATCAGCAATATTGATTTCTACCCTCAGATTCTATTTGCATGTGCCGTAATACCTTTGACAGGGACGTCATTTAGGGAGGTCAGGGGCAGGGGATGTGGCTGCCCCCGACGGGAAGTGTCACACCAGCGGTTTCCTTGCCCTCTGGCATCTGCTTTTGGCTCGCTCTGGTTGGACTTTTCACCTCTTGAATTTCACCTCTTGAAACGAAGGCTTTAATTCTCTTTGAGGCTATTTAGGCCTATCATCTTCCTTTCAGAAAAAATCACTTTTTTAAAAACTGTACATCTCTTTTCTCAATTCAGAGAAAACTTCTCCTTCAAAGAAAGTCACTTTATTTAACCTACAATTTCTTTTGTGGAACATTTTCACTGATTTCATTTTCACTGAACATTTTCAAGAATATTTTCACTGATTTCGAGTAAACCCCTCTTTTTTATATTTTTTACTCAAGTCCGGTGAATAATGTTTGGTTCAAGGCAAAAACGCTCAAGTTTAAACAGTGTATACGTATATCTTTCGTTTCAACCGTCAAGTGAAAAATTGACTATAAGTCGTGGAATGCTATTTTCTTAAGAGTGCCTGAATTGGAGTCAGTGTACGCCACTATTTGATGTGCACAACTAAAAACTCGAATCAGGGCCTCACAATTTTTTTATTTATCTCTAATTGTTTACTCAAAATATGCTTAAAGAGAGTTCCGTCCAGAAAGTTTAAACACTTCGCCGCATTGTGTCTGCAAGCCATTTTTGTTCTTCGACGCGATTTTTCTGTCCGTAGAGACTGCAGTTTCGTCCAAGCAAAAAACAAATGATAAAGCAGTCCATTTATCCAATTGATAAACTGAAATTAGGCAAAATAACAACAGTCCAAGAATAGATAGAAGAACAATAAATCGAGGAAGAAAAAGGTCATTGCCAAATTTATCAAAGTGTTGCCACCAATTCGCATAAACAAGCATTTTCACAAAAATTCTCAAGCGCCTTAATCGCTAAAACTCGCGATTAAGCGCACAATGCAATCTGTGTCTGATCAAATGTGTAACCTGCAAAACAAGAAAAGTGGGCAAAACTGACATAAGCAGGGGTTGATAAGAGAAGCGTGAAGCTCCAGAATTACTGTGTGAAACGGTGCGAGATTTGCAAGGTCCGTTCTGGCATCCCATCTAGTTTTATACAAAGGAGCTGAAACAATGGGATCAATTCTCAACTGAGAAATCGAGTAGAACTGTTGTCGACAGAACCCGCACAATCCAGGTCATGAAGATAAAGAGGCTGATGGAGTTCTTAGTAAGACAAACAGAGGGAAATAAAGGGATGAGAGATAATTTACTCTGAAAATAGTCCACTTCTCAATGCCTGACCGATTCCACGATTTCGACTTGTATTGAAATCATTCATTCAAAGCTATATGTAAGAACAACAACGTTCCTTGTAATACGGAGTAGGTCGGCATGGCGCCTACCTTGTTCATTTGGGTCTAGCCATATGCTTGTAAGATAGGCACGATTTCCTTTACCACCGGATGTACAGACGCTCTTCGGCGGCAGGTGCATCGAACGAACACAACGTAGACGTGATAGTGTCCACGTTGTGCCTCGATACGTTCATGTCTTTATCACTTCTGTTGCGCATCTAAATATATTTTAGGTTCGATGCCTGCCATGGTACAAAAATGCTTATGACCTCTGCAACGAAAAAGACCGCTCTTAATAGCAATTCAGTATCGTAATATTAAAACCACTGACCAATCTAAGCAATGCTGTCTTTTTTCTGATTAATCAGATTTATTTTGAGTATCCACTCACGTTTGGCTCCATACACATTGCCCTTTCCTCTCGAACTTAGTGATAAATTCGTCTGAATCACATCTGCAATCGAGATTAGATCAATTGCCGTGGATCGTCATGTTAATCACGATTAATCTTCCTAATTAGACTGATGCCAGTATGAACACTATGCGATCGTAAATAGCCAATAATTGGTCTGCGCTTGTAATATTTTTGATATTTGCTTGCAATGTTAGAGATTTAGTCAAATTTTACCCTTTAACCATCCTTTCATTACATGGGAATAGTTTAACTATTTCCATATTCTTCGTGGTGACAGTTGTCTGAAAACTGCGCAAGATCACCACTCAGCTTATCTCGCAGTATATTTCAGTGTTCCTGATTTTTTTAACAGACAACGTCTTCAATCGAATCAGAAAATATGATTTTTCGGAAATGTGCTCGACGAAAATTTAGCCCAGTTCAAAGGTTCCCAGCAAAATGTATTCTTTTTAAAGACAGCACATAGAAATTTAAACGTAGATCTCTACATATGATTCCACTGTAAATACTTTGAAGAAAGTTGCATCTTTGCTACTGCCAACAAGCCCAAATCTCTTAAAATTTCGGCGTGTATTTCACGCGAGAGTTTCGATAAAATCTACGAAATATAAATAAGTGTTCACAACAAAGATATTTGCAGAGTGGTTACGTAAGGTCGCCAAAAACTGAACCGTTTTTTTTTTTCTGCAAAAATTCCTTATGTGAGATTGTTCTGTGGCAAGTGATTTTCCCGACATGGACAGTACTCATAGTCCTTGGAAACTCCAGTCTATTGCATCCGAGTTTATCTCCTTCCCCATATCGCTAAGAGTAGCAAATAAATTGACCACTCCAGCACAAAACTGTGCGTTCGATGGGGGGTGAGATCATCATGATTCGTTTTGCAGCAGAAGGCTATGCAATTTTGCAATTTGGATCAATCTTCCAGCGTAGACCATTCTGAAGTTGATCCCAATTACCTCTCAGTTTGTGGCTATTTTTATAAATTTTTGTTAAAATTTAAATAACTTTATCTGTGAGGGAGAGAAGACCGCAACGCGCACGCAAAATGTTTGAACACCTTACGCTTGTTTATCATCTGATTGGCATTTATAGGTTCATTGCAGTTCCTTTCATGTTAAAGAAATGTTACAATCCTAAAATGTTACAAAAGGGTGCAATGCATATGCAACCATCGTGTACGAACCCGGAGAAGCAGGAGCTGAAATTTTGTGTTTCAAACTCACCTGTTTCGCCTAATGGTTTTAGGATTACACAGATAGCGGCAAGAAACCTGTGGGACTTTGCAAGATGTGGTTGACTTGGAAACAAGGCATCGGCTTTTTTTAATACCTGTTCCTGGGGCGCAAAAACTTAATGTCCGCTGTACCAACATCCGACGCAGATTCAATTTTGTGTAATTCTACGTGAATAACCCTGAAGCATTCACATAATGCACTTCGCACACACTGCTCAGACATTCATTCACGGTCACAAGGACAAGTCAACGCGCATGCTGTGTCATTTTTTAATTTTAAGTGGAGGTAGATGTGAAAATGATATGAAATTTAATTCTTGTTTAACTTCATGTCGGAGAATATGTTTCACACCACGTAATTGGGGTAAAAGGTTTCCCTATGAAGACTACCATGGATATCATCAGTTTGTGGTTTTTGCGCTAATTTCGGTTTATGAGATAAATTTTTGCCATTTTCTTCAATATACAGGGTGATTCAGAAATAGTGGACAAAACTTCGCGCACGTATTCCTCTGTTAATTCTGAACAAAAAAAATCAAAATGAACCAATGTCCGCAAATGCACCGTTTGGCCGTTAAAAGGGATTTCTTTAGTTGTCATCCAGCGTACGTGCAGTATTCCAAACGCACTTGCGGACGATCTGAGCGTTCTAAATGTGTCAAGCTTGACAGCTGAGATCTTAGGTGCCAAGCGCATTGCTTCACGCTCCAAGTTTTACCAAAAAGCATCCCGTAAACGAACGGCGGTGCTGTCAAATTGCAAGTATTTTCATATTTCTGACCTGTGTTGCGGGTCAAGTTTCAATTGACGCCATCGTAAGCATATGAGAGCTTTCGTCACTGTTCTGATGCACAATGAGACGAAAAAGGGCAATTACACGAGCCATGCTACCAAAACCTGTCCTGGAAAGGTGCAAAACCTGTCCTCCATGCGAAGGGTGTCAGCTCGTACTTGGACATTCATTGTGTTGACTTTGTTTATTGGAGCCCCAAACAATGTGGTACCTGCTCTGACGGCAAAGGCATCCAGGACAGGTTTTGGTAGCACAGCTCGTGTAATTGGTCTTTTTCGTCTCATTGTGCATCAGTACAGCGACGAAAGATCTGATATGCTTACGATGGCGTCAATTGAAACTTGACCCGCAAAACAGGTCAGTAATATGAAAATACTTGCAATTGGACAGCACCGCCGTTCGTTTACGGGATGCTTTTTGGTAAAACTTGGAGCGTGAAGTAATGCGTTTGATACCAAAGATCCCAGCTGTCAGTTTGACACATTTAGGACGCTCAGATCGTCCGCAAGTGCGTTTGGAAAACTGCACGTACGCTAGACGACAACTAAAGAAATCCCTCTTAACGGCCAAACGGTGCATTTGCGGACATTGGTTCATTGAGAGATTTTTGTTCAGAATTAACAGAGGAATACCTACGCGAAGTTTTGTCCACCATTTCTGAATCACCCTGTATACACGCCATATCAAAAGCTTTCGAACGTAGGAGTTTCATATTTACTCAGGTGCCATTTACAATCAATGGCACCATGCTCTACAAAACATCATGACACCCGTGTGATGCGTGACCTTGCACCAAGGCCTGTTGAAATTAGATTGCCCCTCTGTCAAACAGTGTCACCTATATTCGAGGACTTTTGATAGGGTCGTATTTATTTAACTAACTCAGCGAAGTAGTGCTGCATCGATAAAGATTTCTCTTCCTTACGAACGACAAATTGAAACAATAACAAAAACTTCCACCGTGATATCGCTGTTATGAATCACTAAAAACGTTGCAGCAATATCTACATCTGCAAGATTATCGGATTGCAAATCTGTCGTAGATAATAATTGTTAGAATACCCTTCTATACTTTCACTTTTATCTCTTTCGCGTAGTTCAATATGCTGGCCGCTGCTCGCATTCTTGCCGCAATCTGTGTTAAACAGCAGTTACTCGTACGCAATGACTTGCAAACGCTCATTCGAAGTTGGCATAAGTTACTTTTTCCTGATGGAAGTCCGTTTCCAGATTTCAACTGGTCACCTCCTCCACTGGCATTCAATATATTCGCACCGTTGCCACCTTTCGGAACTGTCACTGTTTTAGATTAAAAAAAACAAAAGCTGCAATTTTAAACCAGTTAATACACCTAGTTTTGTGATAACATTGATTACACTAAAGAGAGTTAGTTGCCAGTGATTTTGCTCTTTCGATAATATTGGCCCTTTAGCGGCATTACAGTAACTACAGTAATAGTTCCGGAGGTGCAATCCGAGATTTCCAATTTCAGTGTGTAGCTGGTCCATCGATATTTGCATTTGCAAACGAAACCGTTTGTTACAAAAGTTCATGAGAATTGCTTTGGGGGATATCTAATGGAAAAAGAAAACACGAATAACATGGTACAAGATTATAATTTTATTTGGTCCCTGAGACTAACGTCATGTGGCATAGGATCACTTATGTCATGGTATGCGGTAAAGGTTTTACGAGTAGATTCAGAAAATTAATTTAGTTAGATTGTGAATGAAATACCAAAAATATGCCTGACTCCGCGTTATTTGCAGCCCCGCTTAAATTGATCATTGCTGTGTTGATGAAGGTTAAGCAGCATTTAGAGTGAAATGGGGGAAGGGCATCTCTCCCACACATGTGGGAGATATGCCCTTTTGTAAAGGTTTTTGAAACCGACGTCGCTGTGGCCATCTAGAGGGGAAACAAGAAATCATACACTTCCACGTGTTGGCAAAAGATGCCACTACATTTCCTGAAAAAAAATAAGCTCTCGTGATTGCATATGTGGAAGCATTTTACCAGCCATTTTCCGAAAATAGGGGCATCTTCCCCCATTTCACTCTAGTGAAACAATGTGTTATTTGAACTCCCAAATCCACAATTTTGCTGGGATATCAAAACAAATAGATTTTGTGAATTTTTCGGAAGATTTTCCGCTACTCGATTTTGCTTAATGGCTTCTTTTTCCTTTTGCAAGATTAAAAAATGTGGATTACGAATAGCGTTGCAACAATTAACCGAATTTAAGCTGTACGAGTTGATTTGACTTACCGCTCCATGTCACAGTTTCATAATTGGATAGAGGTTTACTCTGCGTCGCTGACTCTGTTCGGTAAAATATTAACTATGGGTGAGATTGTGCTTGCGCGTACAAACGTTTTCCTTGCCTGGTCGAATATTTTCTTACATATGAGCTTTTTTCATTAAAACTTGCAAGTATATCGTCATTTTGCGACAGAACATTTAGACTAATGATTCGTGTGAACTTGGGACGTTAGACATTAAACTGTCTCATAAATCCTTACTAATTAACATATAAGAAGCGCTAATTTGTGAGACGGATTGGAAAACACATTTCCCAAACTTCAGACTTCGCAGCACTAATTGTAGATGGCACCATCTAGCCCTTTAAAAACGAAATTAGAATAAGGAGCAATCGCTTGAAATATGGTGCATTGCCACTACATACTAGCAAACGCAACGACATCTCTGGTCGTTGAAAACACTATCATGGCGCAGGTTGGCCAAACCTATGTGTCATTGCATAAAGTTCAGGACAAGGGGAGATGGAGGAAGTTGCCGCTGTAACGAGGCAGCAAAGACCCATGACTGCAAAACTGAGCAGCACGTACGCAAGGCCAGGTTGAAGCAATTATATGATAGTGAAATTCTATAGCAACAAAACAGATAATCACTTTGAAGCAAAAGATCGACGGACAGAACCAAAGGCGCACAGTAAAAAGAGATTGTGTTTTAATGATGCCGGGCGGATTTTGCGTACTTTCGGAAAGGTCTGGAAAGCAATCATTATCTGATGTAATTAACTCCAGATAAGACTGTGCTATCCTCTCTGCATTTCTACTAACGATTTGCCTGGTTAGAGCACGACTAAAAGCAGGGAGGTGATATTAAAGAGGACGCTATTCCTATCCTCTGTCCCGGAGAGGCCATCACTTTGTCACGAGACCTGACAGGCGTTAGGGATTCAAGCGGTTTGTTCGGGTATCTGGGCGTGCCTTCATTAACTCGATTAATGTCGATTAGAACAAATTGCGCTTTTTTATCAAAATTCAGACAAACAAGTCGATTTGACTTACCGCTCCAAAACACAGATTCATATCCAGATTGAGCTTCACTCGTCGCCGGCTTTGCTTCTGATAAACTATTAACTATGGGCAAGATTAATAGCTTACATGTACAAACGCTTTCCTTATTTTGTCTATATTTTCTTTGATATGTGCTATTACAATAAAAGCCTCTATTATTTAATCATCTCGGCGATAGGGCATATGGACTAGTGATTTATGTGAATTTGGAATGTTAGCCATTTAAAGGCCTCAATAATCCATAGTGATTCAGAAACAAAAACTACTTATTTTGTGACGGATTGAAAAAATATCATGTTTACCCAACGTCAGTCCTCCAAGCACTTCATGCCAGAGGATATTATCGAAACTTTTAAATTGAATTAAACCACGGAGCAATCGCTTGAAAAATGTTGCTTTACAACTACGAACAGATGCCAAGATACGTATATATCTGGTTGTCGTGAAGGCATTTATGATGCGGGTCCTTAGAGCTGCTCCAACGCATAAATAAGAGAACTTGGCAGCAGTGGAGGCTGTTGGGGAAGCAACGAGGTAGCAAAGAGCCGCGATTGAAGAATAGCGCAGGAGGCATGCGCGGTCAGGAAGAAGAAATTATGAAGAATTTGTATGATTGTGAATTTTTAAGGGAAGAGTATGGAAAAGCAATTTGAAGCAAAAGATCGACGGACCGAGCGAAAGGAGCAAAGTACGAAGGAAGCCGTGGCGGCTTTGATTGAGGCCGGGTAGTTTTGCGTACTTAGGAAAGGTCTGCAACCATAAATAAGAATCTGAAGAAATGAACTCCACAGGTGGCTATCTATTCTCTTAATTTGCGCTAACGATGTACAACAACTTGTTTGGTTGGAAGCCAACGAATTGCAGGGAGCTGACCTAGCAAAGAAGTTATATTCACATCGTGTAAGCCTGAGGATCCAACGCCTTTGTCACCCGTTATCACGGGGTGAATTTTGGGCTTAGTTCCTGGGTTGGTCCACCTAATGGCGCACTCTTGGACTTCCAGACGATCATGAGTTCCTTGGGCAAGTTGTGATTTGTATGACTGAACCCGAATTAAACGATTATGATCAGGATACACATATTTCACTTGTTTGAAGGATAACATGGGCTCTTATGGGAGATCGGGTTGCATACCTCCAGGGGTAACCACGCAGGGGCAATAACGATCGTGTGGAGTATGTGTATTGCCGGTTTGCATACGCTTTCAGGGGCTCTAACCCCTCGCAGAAGCACCACGCTTCCGTCGCGTCGCACCGCAGGGCCGCGCGAGTGCGAGCTTTGAGCGGCCCGAACATTCCAGCCTGCGTGGTCCACCCAGGGGTCTTCGGACACTACCAGAGTTCCCTCCTGCATTTGATGATTGCTATGCAAGGTAGCACTTTCCTGATGTTCTGCTCCGGAGGCTCCTGTTGACGATTCAGCTGTGCAAAGTTTCGCATCGGGACAAAGGCATGCACGGGAGGAAGTAGCTTTGCTGATCTGGGGCACCACAGACTGATGTATGTTGTGGCTCGGATGTCATGATTTGTATGGTAAATAAGTGTGCGGAAATCTGCAATGCAAAGGTACCAAACTGCGAAGAGCTGCAGTATCACCGATCGAGGGAACGGTCAGCGAGTGGGACATGCACCAACTCGTACCAGTCAATTGGCAGCGCATTCCTATCGGAAAGAGGTGGATCGGAATCTCCTCAGACCCCAGCCCCATATCTGCAGGGAACGTATAGCTGTGTCAAATGTCAATGTAGACCATGGTCTCTGCTTTGAAATGCACAACACGAACCGTTCTGCTCGCGAATGACCATCTTGCATGGGTGTCCGACTCAGTAGTCTCCTCTTCAATCCCACGGGATGTAAATGAGCTCTGTGGTGCACCTCTGACCATCAGGCATAGGTAGACTGCAGCGACGATCGCTCAGATATTCAAAAAGGTGCATGTGTCAACTTTGGTCGGTGAGTCCGCTGAAAGAAAAGGGATCTAAAGGTAGGTGTGAAGTATGAAGTTGTCTCAGAGGCGAAAAGAATGGCTCAGGCAAGATTCACCTCCGTGAATAAAGCTCCACTGTTGTATTTGATCGGTCAAGGGATTACGATTGAGCTGCACGCTCAGGTATAAGTGTTCCGCAAATCCGTTTTACAGATATCTATTCAATAGCTTGTGATCAGTTCGCTGCTCTTGTGGTGTTCTCTGTTTGGTTGAATGTTCTCAGATGACCGCTTGACCTCATGTGCTCTTGCGCTCTCCATTGCAATTCTCTCCATTGCAATTAAATGAATATACCTCCCATGCTCTATGCTCGTATGAGTTGGGGGAACACTGAACAAATCCAACTCTGTCTTTGTTGCCTCTGCCGAATGCGAATGTACAAACGCCATCTTAGATTTTATGGTGGCTTGGTCTTTCAACTCCCGGTCAAACTCCGTGCGTCTCAAAATGGTGTGCGCTGTGGTTTCTTATTGTGCTTAACTCTCGTTATTCTATTTACTCTCTTAACTCCCTTGGTTTTCTTTGCCTTGGACCTCTTGGTTCTCTTCACAGAGCGCCTCAGTCTGAACTGAACGGGTACTCGAATATAACTGGTTGCCAGTTTCCTGCACCTCCTCAATTTATATCCTCGGCTACCCCCCTCCTTCCTTGTCTTCATCCTCTTTGCAGCCCCCTCATATTTGACAGATCGAATCAAAGATTCTCCACAACACAGAGTGCGAACGGTAAAAACTACAACTTCCGAAAATGTAATTTGACAATGGTAGGTCCGTACTCGAACGGCACACGTTTCCCTGCAGAACCTCTAACGTCAATTTGTATGGTCTCAAATTGTCTGCGCAGAACTGGCACGTAATGCTGATTGCCGTGTGTTTTCACACAAACTTTTTCAAACAAGGTATTCTCTTCTATTCCCACAATTCTCAACAGCGGAGCAGACGTGTCACCAATCAACTGTGGCTCTAAAATGTGAGAATAAAAAAAAGCTGCTGCGGCACGTCCTTATACGTGTATAGGTTGGTGGGGCCTGGCGCTTCGTACATAACTCTCTTTTTGTGATCGAAACCCAAGATTGGCTCCAAGATTTCGCTAAAATATAATGTCACATCTTCCGATACTTTGGCAAACACACGACCCGATGACTCGTCGTACTTGAAACTGGCATAACCAGCAAGTTAAAGTACCAAATCAAGTTCCCCACTTTCGGATAATTCCTTGCTGGCACCTTAACCTCTATATCTAAATCGTGTGGATGAGTCTCCACATTCTCACCACTATTCAAATCCACAAGTCTTAACACGCCCGCCATCGGGTCCCACCTAGCTTCAGTGTTTGGTGGTTCAACCTTCGAAAACGTTAGGTAACATTCTCTGCCCACATTATAAAATGAAATCGGAAACATAATCTCCACCAACGCAGCTTCCCACTGCCCGTTCAAATCAATAGTCTGATGCAATTTTGTCGCCGCTGTATTATCGGCAAACATTTCCATCGACGAATTGCTCGGCAATGTCAAATAAAAATTTGCCATTTGAACTAACGCAAAATACCTTTTTGCTAATCTAAAGGTGAATACATGAGTTGAACCTCGAAGGATATCCCAACCACTTTACAAAATATTCAATCTTGTTATTTCTGCGTCTCTTCTTCAAAACAGACTCTATTCTGTACTTTTTGTTTGCGGTGACCGTAACCAACTGAAGCTCTTGCGCATAAAACACTCCTTTTATATCCTCGCCAGCCAAATCCTGAATTCTGTGCACCGGTGATTTACGTTTCAAAACAGAAACAATCTTGAAAATCTCTTCGGACCAATTGGGAACGTATCCCTTTTTCAAAAACATATTTTAAAACTTGCTGATTCTCACAAACTGCCCCACTTTTAACTTTAACGTTCGGCCTGCAGCCTTCTTGAAACAGGTAGAGGGTTCTATACACTTGCAAAATATTTGTTTGATTGACATCTTTAGGCGCCATCTTGATTGAGCTGTGCACGGAAGAATTGTAGGATTTCAACAATTTGTCAAGAATGTCAATGTATCTGTAAGTGTTCTTGTGCGTGAAATATCTCCACATTTTTGTTTTCAAAGTGCGATTCAGACATTCAGCTATGTAACTTTAATGTCAGAATTTTCCGTGGTAAAGAAAATCAATGTCATTTACTTTTAAAAAATTCTGAAACGTCGAATTCAAAAACTCTTGGCCCTTGTCTGTCTGCAACATTCTTAGGTAAAAGCCAACAGGGTTGGCTTTATAGCTGGCACCGACAGCTTTCTTTACGGTAATAAACATTTGCTGGAACGCCTCTTTTACTGCGGCACCACTCTTTGATTTCAAGGGAACAGCCCACGAATACCTACTGAAACAGTCAATCACCGTAAGAATGTACTTGTACCCATCGTTGTACTTTGCCAGATGTTGCATATCATTCAAATCCGCCTGCCATTGTTCACCTATAGTTGTCACGTGGATTCTGTTCCTTGGAAATTTCCGGCGTGCAGGTTTGTGCAAAGTGTAAGTATCTTGCTTTGCCAACCACTCTTTGATTTTATTCCTGTTCAAACCGGTTTTCCTGAACAATCTTTCCACACCACCATAACCTGCCTCTCCTTCCAAATTATAATACACACTCGTCAACAATTTAATTTCCTTGGGTTTCAAACGGGCTCCCATCTCAAGTTATGTGCAGGGTACCTTGATCTCGGTCCTCTTGTTCTTGGAGTTCCACTGCTGCCCTCCTTTGTCTAACTCTCGTTCGACTCGTACTTGCTCTAACTGTGCTTGCAGGTATGGGTTCTGGCAATATATACCCTCCCGTTTCTACTCTCTCCACAAACTTTCTCCTCTCAGCATTGCCGATCAACGATTTCGGAAAATTCGATTCTGCCAACATCAAAGCAAACTGCTCCAGCCTCAGTGTCATGACTTGATTTTCGCAATGCATCAGTCACCGAATCCACAATATTACTTCCTTCCACCTTTGTCACCTACAAGAGACACCTTCCCACTTGCATTCCACGAAATCTTTCCGCTGCGCTCCAACGCACTCACAATTCGCTCTCCCTTCTGCCTGTACCGCGAAGCAAGCGCGCCCAACAGCGCCGCACCGACCGCGGGCCGCGCGGACCCCTCTTTGTTCGCGGCGGGCGCGGACGCTGGGGCGGCGTAGGGGGCTCAGCCGCTGGCCATGCCATAGGCTCCCTTAATTATGCAGACTCTGCTGATACAGCCTCCACTTATCCCTCTCGTCCAAATCCTTCCTTCCCAATATCTCAGACATCTCCCTGTCCAACATATTCGCAGTTTGAATCACTGGATCATACATCCCACTTATCCTTCTCATAGATTCCTCCGGAACCAAAACCATCTTCCTTGCCATACTTGACATACTCAAAGTATTGGTCTTCGGCCTACGAATGAATGCGAGCAAATTAATCTAATTGAACACAAGGGAAGCCAATGCAGTTAATGCAGGTCCAATCAGAAACGGCAGGAACGCACCACCTTTTTGCACCAAGACTTTACGTTTGGACTTCCAACAAGATTTCTTGGACGAAAGCCTCTTGAGAATCTTCTTGTGCTTTCTCAACCTCTTCTTCTGTTCCTTGCTCAACTTTAAGTTGCCACGCAACACGTTAGACGACCCTGCAGTCAAAGTCCTAATCTCCCAAATATCACGGACTCCCACAAACACAGTTTGTTCCCACGAAACAGAAAATATATACCGGGTAGTAATCTCCAAGCGTAGGAAAATTGAAAATATCGACACCTTGCCCTACGGCTATGTAGACCCCTGATCAGATTGATGGGCCGGTGTTTAAAAAACACCCCTCGATCTGCGATCTCTCCAGAAAATTTGTGTCAGTGAAAATCTGGAAATGATGCAGCACAATTTTGAATTGGGGGATGGGAAAAGAAGGTCGAGGCACGAATGATGGATTGGAAGGGGGACTCCTCTCGGTCGCCTACACCAGAATTCTGCCACATTGACGATTCGTTTCTGTGAAACTCATTCGCCAAGACAGATTGCCGGGGCGACCGGGGGACACTCTCTTGAAAAAACGTTGGTGGTATGTCCGTGGCAAAATTGAGTGTGGTGGGGGCTGGATAGGCGGAGGTGAGGGTGGGTGTGTTGAGGCCGTTTAACCAAGAGTCTGACAGGGAACTCGAGCTGTCGGCGTTGAGCCACGAATCTATTTGGGAGAATAGGTTTGGTGATCTCGGTGACATACCTAAATTGATGGTTATGGGTGCGGAGAGGTGTGCGTGGGCCGAGCGGGGTGACGTGTGTTGTTGCTGTGTTGTGGGTAGTTGGGACACTTTTGGTGGAGAGCTGGGTGCTGCTGGGATAGTTGACTCGCTTTGACCAGATGCATCGGTGGGGTCTGCAGTTAATGGTCATTTTGGTGTTACAAGATGCTCCGATTGGATTGGAGAATCGCGGGAGCTTGCGGTATTCATTTGTGCAGAAGTGGTTTGGACCAAGTGGGGGTAATTTGTGGCTGGGTGTGTGTTGGGCTCAGTGGAGTGCTCCGCTTGGACTGCTAATTCATAGCAGCTTGTGGCAATACTGAAGAATGGCCGTTTACCAGGTTTCAGAGGCCTGCAAGGCACACGCGCGCCATCTGGTGTCTGTGGGCCAACAGATGCGGGGATACGGGGCTTGGCTTGTGGAGCAGTGCGGAGAGGCGCTGCAATTGACGAGTCTTGACGCGGGGGTCGCGAGGGTGACAGTGGGGGCATGGAAAGGTCTGTGGAACGGTGGGCACTTGGAGGGCTCCTCCCGGTCAATCGGGTACGGCCTCTTGTTGGCATGGTTGTTGACACTGGGAGAGGTGGTGGGGTGCATGGTGATTTAGGTTTGGGAGAGACTGAAGATTTGGTGGGGCTGGGCTTTCATCGCTGGTTGGACTGACCGGATGATGGCTGGGCCATATCAACGTATCTGGTTTTTCTATGGATGTCTGGATATTTCGATATTTTGCCCCGCGGGTTGGCGTGTTAGCAGATAAATAGTCATAGGCTATCTGGCATTTGGAGTGGACTTACTTTCGGTGTCGAGGGGCTGCTGTGTCGCCGACATGAAGGGATTCGACGTTACATGAAGGGATTCGACGTTACTCCTGGCTGCCGGATAGTTCTTTTAGGACTTCTTGTTTTTTTAAAGGTTTTTTGTCAAATGCGGAGCATTTTCCTTGTGGGAGGGATATATGATATCACGGAGTTGGCGAGAGACCGGCAACCATCTTTGGATATTTTATGATTTTATTTTGCTGAACGCACACATCAATTTTCATGTCTTACGATTTCTGTATATTGTCGCAATATAATTGGGGCTTGGAATTGGGATTTTCATTCATGTTTCGTGCAGAGAATTGTACTGAATATTGCCTTGAGAAAAGTCCAGAGTCAGCCTCTCGTGGCCCTCGAAGACGCTGGTAAATTTGCCGAAAAAGCTGAGACGCAAGACGTTCGCGATACGCAAGTGCGGCGCGATCATACAGTGAACTTCGCAGGGCTAAATTTGGTGCGACAGACATTGGACCCTTTGTTGTTTTGTGTACATATCAATGCCTTGCGTTATAGTTATAGTTGATCCAAGCCAGCTGTAAATATCGTCATCGTGATTTCATTATCATTGAATTCGAGTTTAATCATTCAACTCACCGTTTGCCCAAGGAAGTCGTGATCGTCTGGCAGTCCAGGAGTGCACCATTACGTGTAACCATTCCAGGAACGAACCCCAAACTCCACCCATTGGATTAAAGTAATATGAATTTATAGCTAGATACCAGAAAATCCATTTGAAGCAAAACATTGTCGGGCAGATCAAAAGGTGCACGGTAGAAAGAGATTGAGTTTTTAATGAGGCCGGGTGGATTTCGAAAAGGTGTGGAAAACCATCATTATCTGATGTAATTTACTCCAGAGGTGGCTGTGCTATATTCTCTGCATTTGTACTAACAATTTTCGTGGGTGGAAGACGTCGCAGGACAAGGAGCTGATCTAAAAGACGACGCTATTCGTATCTTTTGTCCCCGGGAAGCCAACTTCTTTATCACTAGTCCTGACTGAACGCACCCAAAATAAAGGCCTGCCTCACCGAAATGGACTCAAGAGCAGAAGGTGCCCAGCCTTACCTGATGCGTAGATTGGGCAGTAAGGTTCTATGGGTGGCCACATCATCCCACCAGTATGGATGGGGAGAAATGGCTGGGGAGAAATGGCTGGGGAGAAATGGCTGCGGAGAAATAATGAGTAATTTTCAGAGTCTTAGGAACAAAAGTATGCAATTCTCCTCCCTTCTTCGGTTAATTCTCCTGATTGATAGCAGGCTGTGAATCCTCCTACTAGTTTTTGAAATCAAATCTTGCGAAGTCATCCATGCCAAGTTCACTAGTTGACATAGCAGCCACAGGGAATGGTCTTCCTCCGTCTTTCGTCGGCCTTAAACAGCACCCTATTTTACTCTAACGACACATATGAATCTCTTTGTGTAAAGTTGGTTGGCTACTTGCGGTTCTTCACAACCTTGTGGTGTTTCGACCACCACCAACGGGCTATATGGCGGAAACCAAATTGTCTCGTCAAGTTCACACTACTTAAAAAGCCCCATGTCCTCATTTTGATGTTCGGGGATTTAAACCTGCCAGATATTCGGACGGACAATGATATAATTACCAATGGGGAAGCGCTGAACGCAGGGGACTTTTTTCTTTCAAATTAACTTCACTGATTTCATCCGTTCTTCTGCCATCGGAAAACATGTTTTGTCGGTTTATTTTCTTTGGAATGCCCGAACTATTTTGCGGCAGCAGGTTGACTCCGTCTTATCTGACCACTTGTTGATTGCTATCTACCTATATGAGGAAGAGCAAATCTAACTGCATGGAATAGACTCAAGTACACTGTTGTTCGCTGATGACAGCAGAAAATACATTCGGAAGATCGCAACCAAGGTGAATGAGGTGCTGCAGAAGAACTTAATTCTTATCCAAGAATGGTGTGAATGATCGGTCATGGCAATGAATGTCGATTTGAGCATTTTCTCAAGCAAAAAAGATCATGTATCATTACGATCTTAATGATTTTGCTTTGTTCCCACTGAAAGAACTTCTTACCTTGAAGTCAAGTTTACAACCGAACGTGATTGGTAAACCAACGTTAATATGCTAACTTTCAAAAACAATACCACGCTTTTTTTTATAAAACGGATTAGGGGAAGTTGTCACCTAAGCTTAGGGAGCTAGACCGTTGCAGCCTAGTACGTCCAATTCTGGGATATGATGCTCCAGATTGGGATGCCGCAGTTCATTGGCTTAATTCAGAGAGCAGAAGATACAAGGAAAGGCAACCCCTTGCGTGGCGGACGATTAATTAGGAGATGGCAGTGTCAATCTCATGGTAACTTCACTGGGATGGGACTCGCTTGGAGCAAGGATGTAAGTGACGCGTTTGACATGCCTGATCCTTGTCCTTGCAGACGTTGGAGCAATTAAACAACTTAATTTTGGTTACATTGGTTACACTGGTTACATTCCGGTTACACTGGCTGCACTGGTTACACTGGTTACACTGGTTACACTGGTTACACTGGTTACACTGGTTACACTGGTTACACTGGATACACTGGTTACATTGGGACAAGGCCGACAATTAACCAAAATTCAGTCAAACAAGTCGATTTAACTTACCCCTCCATGACACAGTTTCATATCCAGACTGATCTGCGCTCTTCGTCGCTGACACTACTTCCGATAAACAACAATGGGCAAGATATAAGCATATACATGTACAAATGCTTTCCTAATGTTGTCGATATCAATAAAAGTTTCTATACTCGTATTTAATCATCTTGGCGATGGAACATATGGACTTGTGATTCATCTGAACTCAGGACGTTAGCCATTTAAGTGCCGCAATAATCCTTACTGATTCACAAATACAAATAAGAACTACTTATTTTGAGACGGATGGAAAAACATGTTGCCGCAACTTCAGTAGGTACTCCAAGCACTTCCTGCCAGAGGATCTTATCGAGCCTCTTAAATGAAATTAAACTTAGTAGCAATCGCTTGAAACATGTTGAATTTCCGCTGCGAACAGATGCCAAGAGATATCTGGCCATCGTGAACGCATTCATGATGCGGGTCGTCACTCGTCAGGGCAGCTCCAATGCACAGAGAACAGAACATGGCGGCGATGGAAGCTGTTGGTGGAGCAAAGAGGCAGCAAAGAGCCTTGATTGAAGAATAGAGCAGGAGACATGCGCAGTCAGGAAGAAGTAATTGCATGATATTGAATTTTTAAGGAAAGTGTGATTTTGATTTTTTAAGGAAAGAGTCTGGAAAAGCACTTTGAAGCAAAAAATCGACGGACAGAGCAGAAGGAGCACAGAATTGATTCCCGTGAAATATTGAACCCCCTCCAAATTTCGCGTGATATATTGAACCCCCCTCATATTTCACAGCAAATTCATCGTAAAATACGGAGTCCCCTCATGAAATATTGAACCCCTCGATTTATCACGTGAAATATTGAACCCCCCTCAAAATATCAAGTTAATTGTTGAGTCCCCCTCAAATTATAACGTGAAATCTTGAATCCCTCTCAAAATATCACGTTAATTGTTGAGTCCCCCTCAAATTATCACGTGCAATCTTGAATCCCTCTCAAAATATCATGTGAAATGTTGAACCCCCCTCAAATTATCACGTGAAATGGTGAGTCCCCCTCGTTTAGGCGAGCTTGCGAGCCCTTTACTGGTAGCTTCTGCATTCATTGTGTACACGATTTCAGCCGAACGCAACGTCTAATCCTAATCAAATTTGGCAGGAAGTAGTGTCCGGCGAATGTCTTGGATGAGTTCGAAGATGGGCTTTTTTGTTCAACCCCTTCGACTGTAAATGGGGTGCGAACCCCACGAAAGAAAAACGTTATTTGCAGCGCACGCAACGTCCAAGTTTGACCAAACTTGGCAGGAAGTAGTGTGCAGCGAATGTCTTGGACGAGTTCGAAGATGGGCATTTCCGTTCAACCCCTTAGATTGTAAATAGGGTGCAAAACCCACGAAAGAAAACGTTATTTGCAGCGGCACACAACGTCCAATTTTAACCATATTTGGCAGAAAATAGTGTCCGGCGAATGCCTCGGATGAGTTCAAAGATGGGCATTTCCGTTCAACCCCTTAGACTGTAAATGGGGAGCGAACCACCCGAAAGGAAAACGTTATTTGCAGCGGCATGCAACGACCACGTTTGACCAAATTTGGCAGGAAGTAGTGTGCAGCGAATATCTTGAACGAGTTCGATGATGGGCATTTCCGGTCAGCCCCTTAGACTGTAAATGGGGTGCAAACCCCCCAAAAGAAAATCGTTATTTGCAGCAGCACGCAACGTCCAATTTTAACCATATTTGGCAGGAAATAGTGTCCGGCGAATGTCTTGGATGAGTTCGAAGATGGGCATTTTCCTTCAACCCATTCGACTGCAAATGGGGTGCGAACCCCCCGAAAGAAAAACGTTATTTGCAGCAGCACGCAACGTCCAAGTTTGACCAAATTTGGCAGGAAGTAGTGTGTAGCGAATGTCATGGACGAGTTCGAAGATGGGCATTTCCGTTCAACCCCTTAGACTGTAAATGGGGTGCAAACCCCCCGAAAGAAAAACGTTATTTGCAGCGTCACGCAACGTTCACTTTTTACCATATTTGTCAGGAAATAATGTCCGGCGAATGTCTCGGATGAGTTCAAAGATAGGCATTTCCGTTCAACCCCTTCTACTGTAAATGGGGTGCAAACCTCCCGAAAGAAAGAAAAACGGTATTTGCAGCGGCACGCAACATCCAATTTTAACCAAATTTGGCAGGAAATAGTGTCCGGAGAATGTCTCGGATGAGTTCGAAGATGGGCATTTCCGTTCTAACCCTTAGACTGTAAATGGGGTGCGATCCCGCCGAAAGAAAAACGTTATTTGCAGCAGTACGCAACGTCCAATGTTAACCAAATTTGTGCAGGAAGTAATGCGCAGCGAATGTCTCGGACGAGTTCGAAGATGGATATTTTCCTTCAACCCCTTTGACTTTAATGTGGTGCGAACCCCCCGAACGAAAAACGTTATTAGCAGCGGCACGCAACGTCCAATTTTAACAAAATTTTACAAGAAGTAGTGTTCGGAAAATATCTTATGGCTGAATTCGAAGATTGGAATTTTCGTTCAACCCCTTCGACTATAAATGGGGTGCGAACTCCCGAAACAAAAAAGTGATTTGCACCGGAACCCAGCGTCTAATTTTACCAAACTTGGAACACAGAAAAAATCCGGTAAATGTCTATAGGCTGGGTACGAAGATGGAAATTTTCGTTCAAGCCCTTCGAGTGTTAATGGGGTGCGAACCCCCCGATACATAAACGTTAACCAAAATTGACTAAAAAACAACATTGGCATAAGGAAGTATCAGGCAAATATCTTGCGGCTGAGTACAAAGATGGAAATTTTCGCTCGACCACTTTGAGTGGATGTAAATGGGGGGCGAACCTACCGAAACAAAAAAGTGAATTGCGGCGGAACGCAATTTAAACCAAAATTGGCATGATGTTGTGTCGGGCAAATATCATGGCTGAGTGCGCAGATGAGAATTTTCGCTCAAACCCTTTTAGTGAATAAGGGGTACGAACCCCCCGGAACAAAAAAGTGATTTACAGCGTCCAATTTTACCAAAATTTGGCACAAGGTATCCGCAAATGTCTTGACTGAGTCCGAAGATGGAAATTTTCGCTCGACCACTTTGAGTGTGAATGGGGTGCGAACCCCCCGAAACAAAAAAAAAGTGAATTGCAGCGGAACGCAATTTTAACCAAAATTGGCATAAGGAAGTATCCGGCGAATGTCTTGGATGAGTCCGAAAATGGGCATTTTCGTTCAACCTCTTTGGTGTGCAAATTGGGTGCGAACCCACCGAATCAAAAAAGTGATTTGCAGCGTCCGCATTTTTACCAAAATTTGGCACAAGGTGTCCAGCAAATGTCCTGGATGAGTACGAAAATGGGAATTTTCGCCAACCCCTTCGAGTGTAAATGGGGTGCAAACCCCGAAAAACAAAAAAACCGTTTTCCAGCTTAATGCAGCATCCAATTTTCACCAATTTAGCTTGGAGGTCTCAAGAGATCAGATTGAAAACCACCTGCTGGTACTTTTCAAGCTGATCTCTTGAGAAATCCAAGCTTGTCGAAGGGGTTGTTTTTTTAGGTCGAAAATCAAAAAGACTAGAGCATATTAGTTCTGGGCTCAATGGTCATGGTCAATTTCTTATAGGAATAGATACTTTTTTACATTGAGCGCCGCTGATCTTTGGTGGCCCGAACTACATCATTTATGGCTTATGAGGTAATATGCCGATGCGAAAGCACGGCAAGAAACTGTGAATGTTTGTCGTTTGCACGCTGACTTTTGTTTTTATGAAAGAGCCGATAACTTTGTCCAAAAACAATGAAAGATGTTCTCAAATATAAAGGTATTTGGTTTGGCTATACGAATTTCAGCACAGCGGTAGTCCAGTCTCTCAAGTTTACCTGCAGAGTATTCCACTTAAAGGAGGCCCCGAGTGTCTAGTTCGTTTTTACCACCCTTTCAGTCTGCGCTGTAAAATTCTTTCAGATTTCGATGTTGCTTGACATGATATTTACTGCTGAATGTGGTTTGTTAATTGTTCAGAGTCTGGGCTTGGCGGGGACTGCTGGGGCAGACGTCGGACTGATTTATGCCGCTGTACTGGGTGCTGTTGCGAATGTCCACTTCCATTTGCAAGGACTGTTTGCCCGTGCAGGAATGCCAAACGTTGTTTAAAGGATTACCAATTTCTTACGTCGAACTCAGTTTCACGAAGTTCTCCAGCACAAAAATGCGTTGATCAACAGTGAACACAATGTCATACCAATAACCAAATCTTCAATTAAGCTAACCGGGCAAGCCTGGAACAGAAAAAGGGCAAAAATTGAAAATATACGAGTACATCATAGGGGCCTCTTTTGAGTGGAACACCCTGTATATGGACAAGCGCTGTAGTGTTAACAGAAGGAAATGTGTGATTACTTTGATAATGTTTACCACAGTTACCCTGGATTGGGATTAAAGGTTCCGCAACCGCACATCACAATATCCGTGTCTTTTGAGGTTTTTTTGTATGTGTGTCACATCATGGGATTTCCTTTTTATCACTCCTCTCGAGAATGTTTCGTGGTAGGAATTGACAGGCACGATAATTGTTTTTTTAGATGTCCAAGATTTGCAATTAAAGACATTGAAGTTCAAGAGAATGAAATTGAAAAGCATTTAACTGGATCACCTGGTTTGGAAATCAATACTCTTTATGATATTGCAGCTGACTTTCATAAAAAGAGATATGTAAGCAAGGAGAAGGTCAACGGCAGTGGGTCGTGTTTTGCACGAATTTAACGAAAATAAAAGGGGAAAATGATAACAGAAATAATTGCTGAAAGCAATGACCATGGACACCTGTTTGTTTTCGTTTGGGAATCGAGACGTTGAAAGAAAAATTTGGCATGTGACGACATTGAATGCGGAATATATCATCAGAAGGTGTCTCAGCGTTCCTGGAAAACGAAAACTCGAAGATTGAGACAACATATTAGACGAACATTTAATTTTTGGATTCTGGCGGGAAATGCCTCCATCGAAAAGTTTGTTTTGCTCTGGCCTGCGGTGGGAGTGGCACAGTACGGTTATTGAAGCTATCTAAAGAAGAAGCTAGTTGCTTTTCGTTTGATGTTCAACTATGCACCCAACCTCGAAGTTCGCGTCCAGTCGAAATGCTTTGCCTTTTCATGCGCAGTGCAAAAGGAATTCCCAAAAAGACGGAACCACTTTTCTTTATTCTGTTTGATGAAGCATGATTTTCGCTGCAATTTCCTGAATTAATCTCCAGGCGCTTTCATGAGTCAATCCAGGTATTTCATATTCATTTGGGGGAATATTTGTTTATTTTTGGAGACATTAAGCAACTTTCTCCGTTTTTGGAAACAGCAATGAAACTGGAATCCATCGGCTACCGATGCCATAAAGCCAATAAATGAAAGCGCAAGGCATTCTCTTTCTTTTTCAAGAAGGGAATCTGGATCGCCTGAAAATTGTATCGCCTATCTAACGGAGAAACAACCGTACAAGATTGGGAACCGTTATGTGCGCGAACATTGATCTTCATTCATATTTCTTGGAAAGTTGGAAAATTTTTATTGAAAAGTTGATGAGTTCAACATTTGGTCCGAGAAAGGTATAAAAACCGGGGTTTTAGGAACGGTTAAACTCCACACGCTTAAAACAACAAGCTCGCCACCTACGCGCGAAATTCTCTTTCACGCGTTCCTAGTTATTTCATGCGTAAAATCCTGAACCCACCCTCACTCTTTCACGTGAAATACTGAGTCCCTCTCGTTATTTCACGCGTAAAACCCTGAACCCACCCTCACTATTTCACGTTAAATACTGAGTCCCCCTAGTTATTTCACACGTAAATCCTGAACCCACCCTCACTATTTCACGTGAAATTCTGACTCCCCCTCGTTATTTCTCACGTAAAATCCTGAACCTACCCTCACTATTTTAACGTTAAATACTGAGCCCCCTCGTTATTTCAGGAGTAAAATCCTGAGCCCACCCTCAATATTTCACGTGAAATACTGAGCCCCCTCGTTATTTCAGGAGTAAAATCCTGAACCCACCTTCACTATTTCACGTGAAACACTGAGTCCCCCTCGTCATTTCACGCGTAAAATCCTGAAAACGTCCTCATATTTCGTGGGTGATATACATTCCGGTATGATGGGTACATGCGAAAATGCAGAAACAGTTTGGAGGATTTATTTGGACGATGG
>JASGXE010003940.1:0-26457 GCA_030068105.1 Sinentomon sp. SZTP_YWyxl
CTGTTCCAGTAAAATCATCCTTCCGTGGAGGAAAATTTTGTACAGAAACCAATGGTGATATCAACAATTTTCTAAAATCAATAGTTGGTTTCAAAAAGCACAGGTTACCTTTTACCTCATTACATATTTCTATGCACTTTTAGTCTTTTTCTGGAAGGTCAATACTCAATATCATTTTTAAAGTGATGCTCAGACGGTGGCGATTGCGGTTAGCTGCAAAAATGAAGGGAATATGAAAAATGCGTAAAATTAAATTTTAAAACGCCATTCCAATCAACATTTGTGAAACATAAAAATAAAAAAAAAAAAAAAAAAAACCCACACGTTTTAGCTCTTTTTCACCTGCATTAGTAGTCCCCCTTTAACAAAGAAAAAAGTGGAACAAAACTTATCAGGTGACAAAAAAAGTTGAAGCAACAAGTAAAGAAAGACAATAAAGTTCCTGGTGTAATTCAAGCAAAACCAACCAGAGTGAACGGGAATGAGTTAATGGTCACGGCACGACACACCAATTTCAAGCGAGTGATCAAATTGTCGAAATAAACCAGTGCTTCACTGAATGGAATGATTGTCGTGTATCTTGGAAATGTAGGAGGCAGAAGGCGCTGATTGACCAACGGTTGAAAACCAAGCACAAGATCAATGTCAGATGCAGAAGACAGAGGAGACTGATCTTGAACCTGCTGACCTGTTGGGGAAATGGGAAAAAGCAGGGATAAAGCAAGGACAGTGCTTGGGAAAGTAAATAAAATAACATTTTGTCATAGCGAACGACGCATTCGCGTCAGCAAAAGACAAAACAAGGAATTCGGAATATTGGTGAACCATATTCATTAGGCAGGTACCAAGCATTTCTTCTATCAATGCCATTCACCAACATCGGAAATACAGGGATGGTGCCTGCCATTGAGGAGGGATGCAACCTTCGCGGTCAACTCTTTTGTTTTCCCTTAAACCACCAAAATAGGCCAATTCCTATGAGAAAAGAGAATTTTTGTTCTTTTTTGCGAAAGAATTGGTCCATTTTGGGGGTTTAAGAGCCCATAAAATAAAAATCGGGAGTGGGAGACCATTGTTTAACTTTTTCGTCCAATTATGATGGAATCTGTCCTGAAAATTTGGTTTTCGCCCGGTTTCCCTCTAATGTATGTCCAATTTTGGAGGTTTTGGGCTCCATTTCCATAACACTTTCACTTCTCCTGCACATCTCCGACAATGAAATTGTCGTTTGCGAGGAGATCAACGGAGACGATGAACTATTTGCACGGGTCCATCGCGGGAAAAGTTTCCGAATGCAGACATGCCTGGAGACCGACGGCAGCCACGCTGAGATCGCTTAAAGAGCAGTTTAGCCAGAACTTCCAATGTTGCGGGACTTTTCTACCACCCTGTTCAAGTTCATTGATTTTGAAGATTGCCCTCCGTTTCCAGAACAATGTGGCCATTTTGGGGGGTTTGGGTTGGGGCCCATAAAATCAAAATGTCTGAACAATTTTTTACTCCAAAATTTTGATTTATGTTGCCATGAGGAATATCTCATGAAAATGTCGTCGTTATTCCAGAACACCCTGCATTCTGATATAAGTAAGGCGAAATAGCCTTAATCTGACGCTTCTAACCGATTCGGCGCTCATTTTAAACAAGGCAGTGGTTAAACTGTAAATGCAGGCCTTGGTAGCACTAGCAGCTGAAATGCAATTTTTGTACAGAGGTGGAATTTGAATATTTGCATGCATAACCTCCTTCTCTAGGAAATTCCAAACAAGTGTTCCAAATTTCACCTTTGCGGCCCTTCATTTGGTTGGAAGCAGGCAGAAAAGGCTGTCGAAAAATACACAATTAGGTGTTGCTCTTCGTCGGACAGTCGCATCAATTGTAATATCTTGAGAATGGAATGAGATTACCTTTTATTACCCTGGGTGTGAAATTTTGTGACTTAGATAAAAGGACCCCAAAATGCATGCTAACGAGAGCAAAATTATTTGAAAAAAATTGTGCGATGATTTTCTCCCCTTAATGGGAACCAGAGCCAGCAAAATCCTTTTTCTGACACAGTTTGTGAAAGAGATATCCAGTCAAGTTTGGTTGCGGTTACATCGCAAGCTCCATTCATTCACAGCACGAGCAAAAGGACTAGTATTAGCATCAGATGGTCTGCATGTCTTAGCATCAGATGGTCTGCATGTTAAAGAAATACACATGGGACCTGATATGAAACAGAAATCATTCTTCCAGTTTTGATTACAGATTCTAGTTTTTAACGGAGTCCACAGATAATAAATGATAGAAACCATGTCGGTCAGCTTCAGAGCAGGGCTGAAAATGTGGACCTGTCCAGGGGTATGCAGAGGGAAGTTCAAGTAAGCCGGCAACAACACTATTAAAAAACTGTGATATTGCCCACTGCAGTCAATTCATGCACTTTTTCAATCAATTGCTGCAAAAGTGTCATTTTCTGGGTTTGGATTCCATCCCACCATTTTCAATCGATAACTTCGCACGCAGCTGGGACTGGCATAGAAATAAAGAATTTTGGTCGCATCATTTGTTCATTCAACCCAGAAACTGCAAATTTTGGACATTTTTACCCGCGTCAGAATTCAAAAGTTGCCCATGCACTAAGTTACACAGTCAGATCAGTTAATTTTTCCAGCACTTCACATCCGTTTGTTCCATATTTGTCAAATGCCACAAAGATTAGTTAATTTTTCCAGCACTTCACATCCGTTTGTTCCATATTTGTCAAACGCCACAATCAATGTCAATCAATGTGCTCTTCTTCGTTTTTCTTGCAGAAATCAGCACCACTGCAGTGCTTCTAAAGTCAGGGGTGAGGACATTCCTGTGGTTGAATCTGTTACGTACCTTGTCGTGACGTTAACAAGTAAATTGAACTGGAAGACTCACATTGAAAATGCTGTTAAAAAAGCGAATATAGCACTATTCTCTGTTAGTAGAATGTTTCATGGTGCCACCCAGAGCTTTCGCGAGAAAGTTTTTTTTACTCTGGTTCCATCACTACTGGAATATGCGGCGGTGGTTTGGGACCCTTACCAAGCTGCATTGTGAGAGATTGGAAAGTGTTCAACAAAAGGCTGCACGGTTTGTCACTGGCAGATATGACCCCTTTGATTTCATAGTGTGTCTGAGATGACAGGAGAATCGGGTTGGGTGTCCCTGGCTCGACGAAGACACGAGGCACGTTTGGCATCTCTTTATCAAGCTTTAAACAATGTGGGTGGTTGGTCTGGTCCAAAGGAGTTTCTGTGGCCTCATTGCTATGTGGGGAGAAGAGACCATGATTTTAAGCTTCGAGTGGGCGATGTTCATACGGATGTTGGAAAATACTCCTTTGTGGTCACAACTATGCAGGAGTGGAATTTGTTAGACGAGAGGTATTTGGGGAAGGAATTGATCTCACATTGGATGGTTTTAAACAAAAACTCTGTTTGCAAAAATAGACTTGGACTTATTCGCAACACCCTTTTCTTCTCACTGAGTAACCCACCCTCATGCTGATTCGCGCCGGACATAGTCCTTGCGAATTAAATTTTTTATTGTCATTTTGTTAATGTCTTGCCTGTCTTTTGGTTTTCCAAACTTTTCTCCTTCTGCTTCTCCTCGTCTCCCGTCTCCTTTGAATCTCCCATCTCCTCATTTACACTCTTGTCCATCTGTTGACCAGCAGCAGACCCATTGCTACCCTCCTTTTTCAGAAAATTAAGCCGGCTCTTTTGCATGATGAGGATCATCTCACTGCAACCAGCAAGAAGTCTTTGGCAATCGGCAACATTCAAGTTCGTTTCGTTTGATGAAAAATTCAAAAATGCCATGTAGAGCATTTTGAGAAAACGAAGTCTTGAAAAAACTGCCACAGCCATTTCGTGCTGAAAATAATATTAGAGAAGATAACATGACAACCAGATGGACTGCATGCATCTGCAAGGGTAGGTACCTCTATCAGCAGAGATATGCAAGCAGGACTTCTCTATCAAAAAATGTCTTGTTGGGCACAAAAACTCTTCTAAAGCAAATTAAGGCTTCTCAATTTATGAAGACAAGAGGTTCTAAGAAATGTTGCACAGGAAACTTGTCGATTTTGGTTCGACAAATCATGATGCTTCATATTCTCTCCTTTGATTGGTTCACAGAAACGTTTTGGTGCTGCAGTATCACCATTGTCCGTTCCATTGGGAAACATTTCCATCTCAATCAAAAGATCAGAATAATATGAGAGCATAAATTTGTCAAATTACCATTCATTACTTAGGTGTTACTTTCACAAAAACTTTGAGTTGGAGTAAACATATTGAAAATGTTGTTAGTAAAGCAAACTCGGCACTATTTTTGTCAGGCGTGCGTTTTTTAGGGCGAGCAAAATCGTCAAAGAAAAAGTTTATTTGCTCTTGTTCGCTCTCGCTGGAATATGCATCTGCTGCCTGGGATCCCTATCACCTGTTAGAGGTTGAGAAACTTGAGAGGGTGCAAAGACGGGCTGCACGTTTTGTTACTGGTTGCTATTCATTTTCTCGTAGTGTGTCCAATTTGTTGACTGCTCTTGGTTGGGTCTCATTGGCCAAGCGTAGAAAGGCCTCTAGGTTGGTGGGTCTTTTTAAGGGGCTAAACAACATAGGTGGTTGGTCAAGTATTAAAGAAAGCTTATTACCCCCTGGTTATTTAGGTAGACACGATCACGCATTCAAATTGAGATGTGGACCTGTCTGTAGGGATGTTGGGAAGTTTTCCTTTGTTGCTAGAACAGTGCGAGAGTGGAACTCCCTGGATGCAAGAACCTTTGGAAATGGAAGTAATATCAGTTCAAACACCTTCAGAAGAAATATTCTCTATGGCCCTCTAGATGTCTCATTGTTGCAGGAGCATTGATTCCAAATTTGGTTTAATTTCATTGTGACTTTTTTTGTACGACGAGGCTGTAGAGCCGTATTTCGAGGAATGTATTTGTCCTTGTTAATTTGCGCCGGACTGTGTCTTGGCAAATTAATTGTCAATAATAATAAATAATACATTCAGGGGCTCTTAAGATAGACAATTAGAGGACTCAAAATAACCAACTGAGTGACAAATTCAAGAGAGAAAAGATGGACGTCCCAAGGCTTTTGTCAAAATCACCTTCTATTTTTTTCATTTAACCTCTTCCAGTCAGAGCACCATACGCTGACGCTCAAGTAGATGCATTGCACAGACCAGCTGCAACATCCATGCAGTGGCACATAGGCCAGAGTGCCATCATTGGCATCTAAAGACCAGAAATGCAGCAGGAGTTCAAATTTAGCAGGAAAAAGTTTGCTGTTCAAACTTTTTGTTTCTGTTGTTTCATATCAAAATGCCCAGGAGGCCCGCATTCTCTGCTCCCACTTCCCAGACCAGACTTCAGGCGAATGGACAAACAATGCAGCTACCAAACTGGCATTAGAGTCACCATGAATGAATCAACCCCAACGAAGTTATTACACTGAAAAAGGTGTCAGTGAGGGAGAGGAGGTCTATCCACTTAATGTGGATAGACTTAAAACCTTAATAGAAAACAGATTCAAAGGAGTGTGACAGAAGGGAAATGAACAGGAGCATCAGAGCAGAAAATGTAGCCCGTAACCCATTCCTGTTCCCATAAAAAGGAACCAATTTTCAATACGTGCAGAGGTTGAAATTATTTATTTGAAGGTACAAAAATAGTCAAATCATGTGCAAGAAATGGCCATTAAAATTTTACTCTGCCTAAAAGGAACGTGGTTACCCTGGTACCCTCAGGATATCAGAAATACTTCTCAATTTTTTGCCTTTACTTTTCCTTTTCTCCATTCTAATCTTTTGTACAATTAAATGCCCCAACCAGCTGCAGCTGTAAGAAAGTGCAGCATGAATTGTGACGATAACAATAGGAAATAACTGAAGGAGGCATAATCTGACACACTTTTGGTGAGTGACTGCTTCTATTGCGTTCTGTTACTGTTGGAAGCCCAGAATGATTTCACAGGGTGTTCAGCATTTTCGGAAACTGCATCATGCAAGCAAGAAAATGAAACTTTCCATGATTGAAACTGTGGCATGCGAACAAGAAACAAGAAAATTTCCTGGCATTTCTATGATTTCCAAGTCTCTACCATTCTTGGTTCTTTCCTTTTCTAACCTCGTGTCTGAGTTCGTCATAGATGCTCTCATCTGCAGGGACATGTTGTGCCGGTCCTCCTTCCATATCCTCCTTTTTCACCTGTTTCACGTGCACCTGAGATGGTTGCGCTGGTGGTGGGAGTGAATCATTCAGCTTTTGCCGTGTTGCCTTGATCTTCCGTTGCGCTTCCTCTTCTGCCTCCTTCAGCATTGATGTCACTTTACGCAGTGATATGTCACTTGCTAAATTATAGCCATAAACCATTGGCTGGAAATCTTCCTCTTCAAAAACAGCAGCCCTGTTCCGGACATAAAACGGAGAAGCAAAGGAACAAAAATTAAAATGATTCAGACAATCAAAAAAGACCAAGTTGCGTCACCCTCCCTGGTTTCCAGGTGGATTGGACAATTTTGCTCCCCTGTCTCAAATTGACAAAAAAAAAAAAAAAAGAAAACAAAAGAAATGAAAGAAATTATAACATGTGCAACTTGAACTCCACGGAAGTTAATAGGTACCAATTTAGTGAATGAACCCTGCCAGAAAAGAAAACAATTATTGAGCTTTTCAAAGTTACGAACTTCAGCATTGTAAATTATTGTGCACCGAAACCACATCCAGCAATCAGCATCCTCCAGTAATGAAAAGAAATTACAAGCCTCGTAGTGGATCAATTGAAGTGGGATTTGTTCGAGTACCTCCTGCAGCTATCTTTTTTTATTTTCTGCAAAGGCTCCATAAATTTGTGCAAAATCTTCTTTAAAATGTTAGATTGAATGAACCCTAATGGAATGGAATATAAAAATACAAGATTTTATATTCAATGTCTTAAATCCATAATGATGTTGAACGATAGGGGTCAGATTGCCAATCGGACCTTGGTTTTGAATGCCCATGTTCAACTGCAGTAGGTAGGCACTCCCCGTTAAGGGGGGGGGGTAAACCATACGCGTCGAACTTTTTTGTTTCTCGACAGATTTTTTTGAAATTTTGCAGGTGAAAAGAGCATAAAAAATGATGAAGATTGATATATTTATATGTTAATTTGTGTGCCCCACACCGGAGTTACAGACAAACATAGGCGCAAAAAAGGCCATCGGTAAAAATGCATCTCCTCCTAAACCGTCTGGCAGAATGAAGCCATATTTCACCCTGTGGACTAAAAATACCTTGTCTACAACATAATAGAGCCTCTTTTGCCAATTTGCATCTGGATTTTAATTTATTGCAGAATAAGCGTGACCGTACCGCTAAGCGCCTAATATTTAGCTGATTTTCTGCGGTCGCAAGCTAATAAAACCAAAAATAGAGCTTAAAAGTAAAAAAGGGCTCTATTTTCGGTTTCCTCGTGAAAAATTGGTCCAGTACACCAAATTTGAACATTTTGCATGAAAAATTGTGGGAGGAGATGCATTTTGAATGCTTTCGCTTTTTGAAAAAAGAGAAATGCGAGAAAACCGCGAATGTTTGTGTCGAAAATGCAAGAAAACCAATGCGACGAGTTTCGGATAATCGGTTCTATCTTGAAAACTATTTAAGTTACAGAAAATCTGAAGAGAGTTTTGGAAATGGCAAAGTCTGGGCAATAACATGAACATAAAAAAACATCCTTTTTCCACATTTTTGCAAAAAACCATGGTTTACCCCCCCCCCCTTAAAGAGGTGAAGATATTACTGTGGGCAAGATTCAAGAACAGATCGGGTTCCTATCACAGTTTTGGCACCCTATGCCCCTATAAAAAGCCAAAGATTCCAAAAGGAAGATGGATCTCACTTCCAGCAGCCTAATTTCAACTTACCCAGTCAAACAAGACAAACCAAGAAAGAGCACTAACCTGTGAATAAATTCTTTAATCAGTCCGACCATTTTCAGTATGCAAACACTGAAGGTCTTCATGATCTGGTCCTGAATTGAATTTGGCCTGTGAAGATACAAATTGATAAACACAGTCTGTGCCAGAGAGTGCCCATCCAACCAGGTGACTAAACAGGAAAGAGTTTTATCCATTATCAGAATCTGTTCAGCTGCAGACAGATCACTTAGCTTTATTCGGCCATTCTGGAAAAAAGAAAGGTCAATGCTAAATAAAAGAACCAAGTGCTCTCAAACGTTTTAGCATACATTCGCATACCCATCAAAGTCAGGGGGGATAAGATGACTTAACTGGTAAAGGGGAGGGGGTATGGTGTGAGGTAAGAGCAGCGGGTCTGGGGGTGGCAGTCTCCCAGAAAGGGGGCGTCTGGGAGGCATGTGCCCCCCAGCGGGTGTCCAGGGGGCAGAGCCCCTGGCAGGGGGTTTGGGGGACGGAGTCCCCAAAAGCTAGAGCCTTTTGAAAAATTTGGGCTCTCCAGATGGCATCCTGTGCGTCAAGATGATACGGTATAATCTTATCGGATTGTCTTGCTTGCTGAATTGAAAATTGAGGATTGGACAAGTCAGACCTGCCTTGAGGCCCTTTTGTCGCAAAATTAATTTTCTGACAAACCAAATAGATTGCACCGGACTTCAGTCAGAGAGCACACCAGGCTTTGACAACCTTCAGGGTCCACCATGACACAGCTGGACTTCACCATTCCAAGGCAATTAAGGAACTAAACCAGAGAATTCATGCTGAAAAAATAAAGGAATTCTTCCTGTATTGACAACCAGGTTGGGCCATCTTTTGAGCACAGAAAGAAATGGAAAAAACAAACTCAAATAAATACCTGCTTCGAGGATCCTCATCTATCTGTACATCCTTATCTAGGAAAGGGGACCATTCTGGCTGTTGTCCTGTGGCCAAACTTAAACTACGCCTGAAAACCGCCCTATCCATTCGATTTGACACCTCACGGTGCAACGCGCAACCTGGGGAGTCGAACTCCTACCTACCGCTCAGAAAGAGGGAGGGACTAAGAGAAGGGACGTCGAGGATATCTTCAGCTTATCTATCCACTGGACAATTGACTGATGCCGTGATTGTGGCTTGGCCAACATCAATCACGACTGGCACAGCTAGATTGCCAACTCCTTCATCAACCATCAGTGGTGAAGATTGTCGTGTCATCAATCGACATTGATCAACGAGTTCATGGTCAGCACCTCGTCGACACCACCTTGCAGGTATCACAGACACTGGTGGGTGCCTTTTGGGTGATAGACATTCACTTTGCAGCAACACCCTCATGAAAATTCAGGACAATGGGTCCAGTGTTATAGGAGGTAGGTTTTTATCGAAGTGCACTTGCGTGACTTTCTTTGAGAAACATTGGAAAGAAGAACATTGCGCCCGGTATGTTTCAAAGTTTTCATTTCGACAACACCTACTCGTACCGTTCAAACAAGAAAATCATCTAATTGGATAAGTGGCACCTGAGATAGCATTGGCGGTCAAGTGAAAGTAGGCCTACTTATTTGTAAAATTTCAGCTTCTTATCTTACTCCTCTCCAGAGTTACGAGTAATGTGACTGGTCGCTTCTTCACCATGTTGCAAGCTTGTTCAGAGATTTTTTAATCATTTCCTTCCTTTACCTATTTGTTCAACAGCAATTTTCAGCTGGGATGAAACAAGTTGGTTCGTTGCTATCACAGCATCCAAAGCGACATTTCTTCAATTTCCTGTTGGTACCTAATTCCCATGCAATTGCACATAAACAACACCTACCTACATCATTCCTATGCCAAAAAATCCTCAACGCAGACATAGGAGATTCCGCTATCCTCTTCTACAGAACAAATGTTGAAGATAGATCAAAAAGGTACCAGGCCCACATTGGAAAAAATATTCGCCAATTTTTGGAACAAATTTTCAGACCCAAACTGTTAATACAAGTGGAAATAATGTGAACGAATGTGGAGCTAACATTTTCAAACTAGTCATGTCCCATCAGACCTATTGTGCAACTGAAACCAAAATGTGACATTTACAGTGGGCAAAGGCACCATATCGTCAAAGCCAACTGTCACAGTGGTTGTGTAATGGCCCCTATTGTAGTGCATGACAGGCCCAGAAACTCACAACGAACACTTCCATTATGATGTCACCATAATTATTGGCGAATTTAGGAGTCATGCATGATTGGGAAGTCATCTTGAAGGTGAGGGGGTTGGGCAAAGTGCCCAAACTCTCTTTGGAAGTTTTGATAAATGAAGATGCTACCCCAGAAAAAAAAAGCAGACAAATAAATCCGTACTGGAAACAGCAACCTACATTCAGCTGTAGTCATACTAAGCTCAAATACACACTGACCATTTTAGAACAATCACCACAATCAAAGAGCAATACAATATACCTAACTGCCAAACAATATAACTGAACAACAATCGTCAAGTAGCGATTGGGACAGGGACAGGACTAACCTTGACAGCCTCATCAAAGTTCATTGATTTGTCATTGTTGTTTCTGGTCATTGTTGATCCTCGATTGCATAACATTCCAGCATCCATCTTTGGATCCATCATTTCAATTGCTGACATAGCTTCAAACAGGCCGAATGCTTCATCGTGAAGCAGCATGCCCAGTTTCAGCTCTAACTCAATATCGGGGGGAAACAGAAAAAAGAAATCAATTTGAAGTGAGCAACGAAAACAGTGTCGAAATAAGAAGGTAGGAACACTTGAAAGTTGAGAATTTTTTGTCAGATGACATGATGAAAAAGAGAGGTAGGTAGCCTTTTTCCGTTTGTTGTGTTCATAATTAATTATTATTACAGCAACATGCAACGTTTTGCTCCTCAGCGTGGAGCGACTTCAGCCGAAGCTGAAAAGTCAACGCAACCAGCCCCAATGATTTTGACACCTTTTGCCTTCTTAATCTGTGGAGATAGCATCTACTCAAAGGACGACCAGAATATCCAATCAATGCCATGTGCATTGGACATCAGCAGTGCTCAAAGTGCACCACCAACCTAAAGGACCACGAACGACCTGTATCAAAGATAACGTTCGTGCACTGCTTGAAAGACGAAGTGACCTCACTAAAGGTCAAACTGCCCTGGTGTCCTTTTTCGAGAAACCGTTCCTGCCCTTTTTAGCGACACTTTGAAACCTGGATATTAGTGGTGCCTCTTGCAACGCAAGACCGGCTTCCGTTGACCATTTTGAGCAGTGACGACAGCCGTGGATAGTTCTTGGACATTCAAAAACTGGAGAAGACAATGCGAGTGAATGTTGGGTAACCGTGCGCTGTCCACGTAAGTTTTAATTTCTCTTGAATTAAGCATCGGATTTTGATGCAATTTTTTGTGGATAAAAGAAGAAAAATAAGCTATTTCAGGTGGCCATAAAAATTCTAAACATTCCACAGATAAAACTGTTATATCATTCTGGGAAAGGAAGTCAGGAACAAAATTTCTCTTGAATTAACCGGTCAAGCCCGGTTGCCGTATGGCGTACGCGCCATAATATCCGATAATCCAAAATTACTTAAAAATCTTGCGACAAAATCGGGTGTGACAGTGACTTGACAAGTGACAACCAGAGTTTTTGGGTGAAAGAGGCAAGAAAACATGCACTCAGTTGAAGCTAGGATCAGGAAAAAAGTCATATCCAGTAGTGGAGTGGGTTGCAGCAAATGGCCATATTTTATCATGCTGGGAAGACCATCTGCAAATTAAGGTTCATGTTGTGCAGATGAACCAGAAGTTCATGGTGTGCAGATGAACCAGAAGGCGAGTACAATTCTCGATTAAAGTTCCAAATGCCTGCCTACATGTGGAGCAGGCCATGTTTGCGGACGTTTTATTATTGCCTCAAAAGGTGGACGGACAACAAGCAGTAGATTCACAACAAGAATAGGCAGATGCCAAGAAGTAGGTTGACAGCAAGCAATTCAGGGTGAGGGTAGGAAATGGTCACCTTTTAATAGGAAGAGAGTGAGAAACCTCAATTCACGTCGGTCAACTTAGCCCCTTCCACATGAGGCATTTTTCAGCGAGAGGTAGGTATAGCATTGCCTACCCATTCCTCCTGGAGGTGCCCAAGTTTCGTGTATAATTTTGTTGCAGTCCAAAGCTACTTGTCATGAAGAAGCTGCCACATTTTCAGGTCAAAAGAAGATTTCGATTTCCATGTGGACAAGAGTATGGTGATCAGGGACCTTATTCAAATCAACCTGCTCAAGGATTAGTTGATAGGCTAGACCTGGTAAAGTCCTGATACCAACCTGCTAAGTTTAATTTTCTTTATTCAAATCAACCTGCATCCAATCAACCAAGCAGGATCTTTGCAGGACGATGGCAGAAGTTTAGCAGCATCTCAGACTTTGCAGGAAGTTAGCAGCATCTCCAATCTGACCATTGCAAAAAAAAAGTCAGAGGTGCCTTGGACCGCCTCTGAAGTCCTGCTAAGTCTTTTCGTTCACGAATCGAAAAAGAATTTTGCATGGTTCTCTTTATTTTTTTGCACATTTATTATGTTTGATTTTATCCATTTTATCGCTCGAGTAGCCATTTTCATATTCCCCCTTTTGCTGTGCATGATGTGCCATGGCAAATTTTGGTTAAAAACCCAGGTGAAAATTTCAGGCACAAATTTGCAGCTTCAAAAATTTCAAAACGATCAATTTGGAAAATTTTTGCTTGATCGGGATTTGAACCCGGAACCTTTGACTTTGACGTCCGATGGCCTAACCACTAGACTCGAATTCCTCCGATTATTTGCAACCAATAGAGGTGACTTTAATCTCAGCCCTGTTGCATCTGTTTCGGAGCGTTTCAATCAGCAGTCGAATCCGGAATTCAAATAAGAACATGTGTCCTGCCATCATCCTGCCAGGGGCCTGCTTGCACCCTGCCAAAGTCAATCGCCCTGCATGGAGCTGCTAGATTACCAGCTTCTAAATTTAGCTGGTTGATTTGAATAAGGTCCCAGGAAACTCCGAATGCATGGGAAATAAAAGTATGGTACATGTCATGGTACCTGTCATGTTGATGCAGCAGGGAACTAGGTACATAGATTAGTTCTGTTTGTTTGGTACCTGCATGCATGATTAACTAAACTGGGTAATCATGTAAAACTGACCTTTCACACATTCAAAGAAATCCTCTGTCACTTCTTCCCAGTCATAACTTACAGCTCCATCATGCAAATCAGGCCTGTTCTTATCATAAGGTGACCTGTAGTGTAAATTGATAAGAACTTCTGTTTAAAAAGCAAGTCCTATTCTTATTCAAATGGGATTGTTTCCTGACGACCGCAGGACAGTTTCAGCGTTGGATATATTTAGCTTGAAGATGAGGTGTGGTTGGACCGTCCATCTTGTGCTGCTGTGATGAAGGCATCCAATATTGCTGTGTAATCAACAGTTCTCAGTGAAAGGCATGTGGCATTTTAACTTTGTGGTTAAGTTTGCTGCAGGCTACCGTTCCCAATAATTCGCCCACCCCAATTCGACCATAGCGTACCGGGTTCGAAATAGTGGATGACCCTACATATTCACCGGATATGGCCCCAAGTGACTTTTTCCTGTTCAAAAAATTGAAACCATGTTCGTGGAATAACATTCACCGACGACAATGATGTCACACAGGCAGAAGATGCCTGGTTACAGGACCAGTCTCAGGAATTCAATGAACAACTGGAACATCGACGGAGCAAGTGTATTGCAGTTGCATGAAACTTCATCGAAAAGTAGGGCCAGAAAAACAATCACCGACAGCAGTCCTCAACGGGGTACAGAACAGACTAATTGAACACCCTCCGTAGGTTAATATTGCTTTCTCAAACCTGCTCTGTACGAAGTAATCAGAAGCAGTAGGTTACTCTAGTTATTGTACCTACCAACTCAGCAACGCAACGTCAGCAAAGACACGTTTACTTACAAATGATGTCCAACAACTGTTCCATCGCCAATGCATTCACATGCGGGATCATTGGATTCTTCAGCTGAATCTGCATTAGTATGGAACTGCTGATGTTGCCAGGAGAGAGGAAACAGGGCAGCAGCGCAAAAAGTGCTGGAATTATTATCTCCATCATCTGAAGATGTCAGCCTGGTGCCTCCTCGACATCCTAAGTGAGCAGTTTCCAAAGAGTCACTATCACCACTCAACCCGTCCATTTCTATTTGCACAAAGAACCTCAGAAATAATTGGCATGCAATTATTGGCAATTGGCTGGCATGAAAACTGAATTGGTCTAGCGGAATGTTACAAAACTGCGAGAAAAAAATAATTAATGTATGCCCAACAATGAAACCTGAAAAAAAAACAACAATATGCATGCATCAAAAAAGTAGGTATGATGGCAGAATACACCAACGGTAGGTGTCCTAATGGAAAGGGCTTTGAGGGTGACAGGGCTGCAAAATGTCGTTTGGAGCCCTGGAGCACGGATTTTGGAGCCTGGTCAAATTTTGGCCGATGAGCTTTTTTTTTTGCTCGTCAGCTTGTGTTGCTGGGAGGAATTCTCCCTTGCTCCCGACTTTTTGCAGCCCTGGAGGGTGAACAGGTCACCATGTGGACCATGAAATTCTATGCCAGGAAATGGTATCTGTGGTCGGGTGTGGCTAAAACTCTGAACCTGCTGGTAATGGTCAAATGGCTTAGATTATTGTTAGATTAGGTTCCTAACCTGGTTAGATTAGGTTCCTAATCTTATCTAACCTAACCTAACCCTTCAAGACCTCACCAGCAGGACAAGCAGGTTCAGCGTTTTGGTCAGTTCCTCTGTGGTCCAAGACTTCCTTTGGAATTTCTTCACCATGTTTCTTCCCATGATATCTTGCAATCATGCCAGTTTGGGTTTACGAAGGGTTGTTCAATTTGTCACACCATTTGCTCAGTTTTATCTAGGTATTATTTAGAATGCACTCAGTGAGCTTCTGTTCATTCTCTTTCTTGATCTATCCAAAGATTTTGATACTTTTTTTTTGAAGGTAAAAAAGATTTAATTTTTGAAACTGACATATAAAAATCCACAAATCCATTGAATTTCAAATGGATATGGGAAAAGAAGATGCTAAAAATGATAGTAACCTCAGATCTGACATATTCTCCAATGTCTGCCTGATGAAAACATACGATGGACATTGGGTCTGCATGGTGACACTCGGTGGTGGACTTTGTAATTGCACCAAAACCCAGTGGCAAGTCATTCATTGAGTAAACAACACCCTGGTATTTTGAAGTGTTATCTGTAAACCTGGCTAAACCAGACTTAAGAATGTGATGATCATAGAGAAACTGTTGTTCGGCAGGTGCTTTGAACCATATTTTGTGCTCGGCAAATGGTGCCAAGTAATCCAATGCTGTGATGATGAGAAGTTGAACATTTTCCATCTTTGTGAATTTTCCAAAGCAGGTGACCAAACTGATCAAATGATCCCTTCCAATGTTAGCACCGACCTTAAGCACTTTTTCCGACACAGTAAACACTCTCATTTTGAAGGCGAAAGCACTAAGTACCTACCGTCGGAGCGCTCAATCAGAAGTGAAATGTTGTCACCAATATAATCATTTTCACAGCTTTTCAAAAAATATTTTTTGTTTCATCATCTGTGAGTGGTCAACAAGATTAAAGATCAAGATTTAAGACAACAGTGGACATTTAGCAAGACTAGCCGGCTGCACCGGCTATCAGCCGGCAACTAAAACCTGTATACGGAATATCCGGTGTATAACTCGAGAAACCTATACCTAGTTTGATAGTTTCTGCGGGTCCCTATACAATTTCATCCTCACAGTTTCCTTTGTTTAAATAGAGCACCTGTCTTGAATGGCTCCTTGACCGGCTCCATTTCTATGGGCAAAATTGAAATTTCAAATGAAAACAAAAACAAAAAAAAACTGCAACCTAATGAAACGAGAGTCTCTATTCTGTATATTTCTGGTATTTCTACCACTGGAGCGGAGTCGTCAAAAGAAACAGGGTTGGAAAAAAACATGTTGTATTTTTTCTTAAAAAACATAAAAAACGTTTTAAATGTTTAAAACATGTTTTTTTTTTGTTTTAAACGTTTTCTTTTCATCTGTTTTTTCCCATTGTTTAAAACGTGTTTTAAACAGTCTTAAATGTGTTCCAAAAGCTGTCAAAGCTAATTTTGCAGTAATTTAGTGACAGTGGTACTTTAAAAAGGCAACAATAATGGTTTTATTGATAACAATATCAGAAAAACTTTGAAAATTGAGTAAATAAGTAAAAAGCATTTTTTTGTTTTTGTAGATTGTTTTAAGCAAAACATTTCAAACAAGTTGCGGTTGTTTTAAACATGTTTAAGACACGTTTAAAACACAATTTTGTTTCAAACAAACTGTTTTAAACAAGTCGTGGCTGTTTAAAACAGTGTTTTTAACAGAATGTTTTAAAAGAACAATCCTGAAAAGAAAACTTCTCGTTTTCTGTGTGTTTTCATGGCACATGATTTGTCATTTTTAGCATTTTTTTTTGTTTTGTTGAGTGACATTTATCCCCTTTGCCGTGGAGGGTAATTTGCCCCAAATTACAGAGGGTATTTTTTAATTTAATAGGTACTGGAACCACCGCTGGTTCCCCACCGTTGCAACCGTTGGACACAATGCCCGGAGTCTTAAATAAAAACCAATGCCGATGGTTTGATGCAAATGATTCGGTGCACCATGTCAATATAAAATTTGATGGATCACAATTGGACCACAAAAGAAGAGAATGTGCGTCACCAGGGGCAGACTGGCCCGGGCGGGAGGGCGGGAATCCCCGCCGTTGCATGGAAACGGCGGGGATTCCCGCCGTTTTCCGGGCAACAGGAAACGCATGCTTTTGTTGCCCTTTCTGAAGATCGCCATTTTGTTTTTGTTTCCTCATTGACAGCATTGCTGCCCAAAAGGATTTTTGCTGCTGGTGGGATATCACTGTGCTTCTGTCAGGTTGCTAGAAACTTGCAACAACATTATTTGTATCTTATCTATCTTACAGTTTCAGTAAAATGCGTAAAAACTAAACGGCACGAATGCAACCACAGTAGTACGCAAATTTTAGGATCGCACGGCATTCTACGAGTACACCCGATCCTTCATGGAATTTTCTAACCAAACACGCAGGTTCATCGCATGAAACTTGAACCTGAACCTGACCTGTCCCAACATTGCCTGGGTGGAAAACCAGGTGGACTGCCCACCCAATACTCCTGTTCATCTTACTACAGTTTGGAGAAAAATATTTTTTGCATATCTTTCTGCCGTGGGTGGGATTCGAACCTAGTCAACCCACCATCAAGTGGAACGTCAATTTGGAGAGCAGACTCCTTATCCACTACAAGGTTAGTATAAACACAACTGTAGAACCGGTTAGCTGCCGGAATTCACTCCTGGAAATTGTGGCTTGCCTTTCGAAAATGTCATATGACGTGTGACCTGAAATGGCGACTTTGCAATTCGAAAGTCTGAGTTTGCAACTCAAAACGATGACTTTAAAAATCAAAACTTCTATTTCGCAACTCAAAATTTCTTCTGTGCAACGCAAAATTTCTGCTTTGCAGATCGAAATTTTGTCGAATATTCGAACTCGAAATATCGACCCGGGAATTCAAAATTTAGGCATGCATGGCAACTCGAAATTTGGACTTTTAAACTCGAAATTTCTGTTTCTTTCCATGAGTTCGTGTGCAAAGTGGCTACCTCTATGCTGTTCAAAATTCAAGAGGTGGCAAATTTGGTGCCAATTTAAGGAATGTGTCGAGGGCCCAGCAACAAAACATTTTTATCGCAATGCGTTGTTGCAAACGCATGCGGTGCGACAGAGCAAGACCACTTTGGGAGAAATATTTGCCCATGCGAAGCGGAGCGGCATTTTTCAATGACTGGTGCGACACGTGGCTGGTGTGACATCCTTGCCATTTTAGAAATCAGGCAACCTGCAATGTTTGGTCCTCGCGAGTTCACCCAACTTCGGTCATTTTAATTTCTGGATTCTCACAAGAATCAAGATACACGCTCGTCTTCTGAGTGTTTGTCAAGTGACGACCCAAAACCGAAAACCTTTGAGCTACCCGACGTTCAAAGGCGGACTGACAATGGATTAAGTTTCAATATCCCTTTCGCCAGGCGTAATGCTTATAAAAATTCATCTTTTCCCCTGGTCATATCGAGCTGGAATAGCCTGCCTCGTGGATCCCCTATTATTCTTGCTGCAACTGAGAGGATTGCAGTTACAACTGCATAACGACTACGCTAAAGCTCTCCTATACCTGTCGCACCAATCCTCCTGTTTTGAATTTGATTGTTCTGAATATTTTGTCAGTACCATGTCCTGCGCGCCATTTTTATACACATTGGTTGACAACGTTTTTATTTCGCTGATAATTTTTTGATCGTTTTTAACATTTACTCAAGTTGATTTTATTTATATGACTATACTGCCTTGTCGCATGCCTCAAACAGTAACCAATCCCTTGTTACTGTCTTTGCCTAAATAAATAAATAAATAAATAAATAATACCAGTTCCAGCTGCGCATGACTAAAACTACTGAAAGGTTTAAGTGCTCCGATAAGATCCCATTTTGTGATCCATGAGTTTGTGGTTAGCATCACCTCTCAGAAAAGGTTCTCATGAAAGCGGAAGTGAAAAGCTTCTGCTCCACTCCTCAGACTCTTGCGAGTGTATATACTCATCAAAGACTATTTGAGTTATTTTTACCTTGCGGCCGTTCGGCACTCCTTTTTAACGTTTTATAGTTCTCAATCACCTGCTGAAACCGGTCCCCATACGTCGGATTAGTCGTCAAGTGCCTTGACCACTAGACCACCGATGCAGCTGCGAAATTCGCTTTCAGATTTAATCAACTGTGCTTTTATAGAATCTGTTTGAAAATATGACGTCAGTGCAACCAACGATATCGGTAGGTTTTGAATTTTTTAAAGCATGCCAGAATGGTCCATTGGAAGACGAGTGAGGACAAAATTCAGACCAAAGAAACTGAAAGAGGCCTACGTATTTTTGTGTTTTTCTCGTAGGCCCATTCGGTTCGTGTTCCGTTGAAAGCATGGTTCGAGGATTCCCGAGGATGTGTTGCCCCTGGTGAGAATTTCCCGCCTAACAAATCCGTAGCCAGTCCGCCCCTGTGCGTCACAACCAAATATGGCATGGCATAGGATCAAAGACTGACGATGCGGTCACTAAAGTCAGAGGACATTTACCATTTTTGTGCCGAAGAGGCAAATATGAATTTTTGAAGTGGCGGCCGTTAAAACAAATATGAACGGGACAACAAAAACACTGTCAAATGATAATAAAAATGCGGTCATACCTTGTCAGATGTCAGTTGCTCCATGGTAACATAACACGTGATAGGACCAGTGACAAGACCTCAAGAAGAATTATTGTTGCAAGACAATTTCAAAGATTGTACCTATCAAAGAAAATTCAAGGTTTAAATGTATCAAGGTCCATAATTTTGAAATATGAAGATTTTCCACTTCCCGGTTTGAGGTTCACCTGGGAGCACTTGAAAAATGCTCAGAAACATCTTACATCAATGTACCATCCGGAGAGATTGAGACTGGAAAATGAGATATTCTTAATTTTGCTCTACATTGTGTGGGACCCCATTAAAAATGGCACAGGGATGGGCAAGGTAGGGTACCTTAGAGGGGGTAAAGAGGTCTACGACGTAGGGGGGGTAGGGTACCGAAAATGCAGGGGGTCTGGGGGGCGGCAGCCCCCCAGTATGGGGGTCTGGGGGGCCGTGCCCCCAGGGGGGGGTCCAGGGGGCAGCGCCCCCCGGCAGGGGGTTTGGGGGACAGCGTCCCCCAAAAGCTGAAGCTTTTTTGAAAAATTAGGGGTCCTCAGATGCCATTTTACGACATTTCATGTCCTTTTTTTCTGATTCTGGAGGGTTTGCAGTCGCAATAGAAGGAGCAAGGAAATAACTGTCAGACACAACTTTCTGGATGAGTTTTTTTCATTTTACCATATTCTGTGAATCAAAACAGAAAGTACAAAAGAAACAGAATGTTGCTATTGAAGTCCTAGAGTGTGCAGGGCACACACCAGGACTTCGGTCAAGGGTCCCCTCGGAAAAAGGCTAGGGGTAACATCGGCCGAAGGTCGAGGTTACCCCCCCTAGCCTTTTTCCGGCAGGGGAATCAAGGAATCAAAACAGGAATTACAAAAGAAACAGAATGTTGCTATTGAAGTCCTTCCTGGTGTGTGCAGGACACATGAGGACTTTGGCCAATGGTACCTACCCTTGGAAAAAGGCTAGGGGGGTAACCAAAGCCAAAGGCCTAGGTTACCCCCCTGGCCTTTTCCGGCAGGGTAATCAAAAAGGAAGTGGGTACAAAAGAAACAGAATGTTGCTATTGAAGTCCTTCCTGGTGTGTGCAGGGCACACACCAGGAAGGACTTCAATAGCAACATTCTAGGGTGGGCGTGAGGTTACCCCCCCTAGCCTTTTTCCGGCAGGGGAATCAAAACAGAAAGTACAAAAGAAACAATGTTGCTACCTATTGAAGTCCTGGTGTGTGCCCTGCACACACCAGGACTCTTTTCCCACCTTTTTCCGACGGTACCCTTGGCCTTCGGCCAAGGGTACCGTCGGAAAAAGGCTTGGGGGGGGGTAACCTCGGCCGAAGGCCAGGGGAGGGTAACCTCCCCCTATGCCCAACCCTGAAAATGGCACGTCAATTAAAATTACGTTCAATTAAAATTACGAACAGTGCAGAATCAAATGAAACTGGCTTGAAAGTATGTACATATGTCGGAGAACAAAAACAATTCACAAAAGCGACAAATTCACCAATAGGTAAAATCATGAATCGAAGTAGGTGGGTACCTAGTGCAAAGGGGTAGTAAAAGAAGGGGAAGAGAGAAAAAGGCAGCATTAGACAAACTGTGGAGTGAAAATTGAAAAACCAGACATGGGGGAGGGAAGATCCTATCTACCATAGAGCCACTTAAGTTGAAGATAAAAGTGGCCTTGGTGGGTTGAAAAAACTAAGAGCACCTCAACAGGTAGGAGCTGCCCGCCAACGGCCACACTGCATCATCTCCCCTCGGTACCCCTATTTTGCAAGGTGAAATCGCACCGAACCGAGAGACTCAACAATGACAGCCATCAGAAGGCCACCCCCACATGTGTGAGGCTTCCACCTACCTCTCTATGCAAAGAGAAAGATTTATGCATTGTCAAGGGAGGACATCTTGATCTGTATGAGGGTCAAAAATGTTTTTCAGGCAACTTCAGCATGTCATGGGAAATAGCAAGGCGGTTCCACAGAAACATGTATTTGTTCAAGAAGGAATACCTATCCACATTTTTTGATAGAATGGGTGGTATAAAAGAGACAAAGCCACTGGCCCTGGTGGTCCCACAGTTCGGGACAGGCGAGCCACCGCATTGTGCCCAGCCACCCTCCCCTGTGATCATTTTCGAAAGGTAATTAATCCTCGAAGCATTCTTCTCGTAGCAAGGGTCTCCCAGCCAAGTTCCTCCCTTATTAAGGACACACTGGAGTGGAAAGAGAAATCACCGGTGACAAACCTCACTTCCCTGCGCTGAACAGCCTCAATTGCATCAATGTGGCAGTGAAGATGAGGATCCCAGGTTGTAGTTGAGTATTCTAAATAGAGCAGACTACAGAGAAGTAAAGTATTGACTTGACCTTTCTGGAGGCATGGGAATAGTGCCGGATAAGAAATTTGAGTTGGTTTGATGCTCGTTTGATAATGATTGAAAAGGGATTTTTGATTTTGAGGGATTTTTGGGAAAATGAAAAAAAAACTGAAAATTGTGTTTTTCCACATGATTTCACTTTCGTGTTGTCGTGTCAGATTTTTTTGAATTTTCTTCTTTTTTGCCACTTTTGAAAATAGAAGAAAACGGAAGTGCTAGAAAATTTGTGCTTTGCGCTGTTGGCCCAGCGGCCAGCATATGGAGACTTCGAGTCCTTTGAAGAAAAAAACTTTTTATTTCTTGAAACACAAAAATGTGACATCTTGGCAGGCAACAACCACAGGTGGGGACAGTGATCACAACAGGTCCATTCATTTTTGTGGGCATGAAGATGCAAGTGGGAGCACCCCGTCCAGTGAACTGTTTCATTCATCCATATCAGCAGTCACTCTCTTTCCTCACTTGACATTCCTACCTAGTTTGTTGGTTGCCTACACTTGAATGCGGTTTGCTTTGCTTTTGCATCTTTGGTGGAGCGGCTTCATACATGAAGGCAGAAGGTACACGTAGGTAGGTATAGCAATGACAATTTAATTTTTGTTAATTTTTTTTTCTGGGTGTTTTATCTTCTTTATTATAATTAACAACACATTGTCCATCAAAAAAAAGATTTAGCACATTTTCCATAACAAACGAGCAAAGGGCACACATTTTCCAAAAAAAAAAAAAAGAACAACAGATGTGCAATGTGAATCAACCAACCTTGCAACGTCCCAGACATCGGCACTCACAGTCCACAGAAACCATGCGACGAGAAATGAAGCATGCATCGCATCAAGTTAACATGTACATTCCAGGTAGTTGTACTCGTGGTGATGGATCCAAATTTAAATGGCATCAAATGGAGAGCCAATAAAACACACCACATAGAATGTTTAAATTGACATCATCAAGTACCTAAGTGAAATGCGAGTAGCAATGAGAAGAACATTGCAAGGAGGTTGAAAGAAAGAAAGAAAAAAAATTAATTAGGGACAAAGTAAGCAAAAAAAAAAATTGCAGAATGTTTCTTAGAAATTCTGGGAATTGTGGAACAGGCAGCGGCAAAACTCTCCTTGGCATCAAAATTGAAGATCAGATTTCGTTCTGATATTGAGTCTACGTCTCTACGTATCTTATTGAGTCTACGTAATCTTTTACGCACCTTCCACCCGAAGTGTCATGCAATTGGGACCTGTTGTTTATTGTTTGCAAGAACACAAGTGACAGGACAGAAGTTACTGTCAGCAGGTTGAAGGTTTCCAGTTTTAAATTTAAGCAAAGTTTCCCATTCTTCACGAGGATTGAACATTTTTGATGACTTTAATTAAGGCGAATATAGGAAACCTTTTTGTACATTCTAGTCCCCAAAATCACATTTCTGAGCAGCCTGAGAGCACAACATTTCCTAAAATTTTTGAGCAATTCCTAAAATTTCCCAAAGGTTAGGTTAGGTTAGGATAGTCTATCCTAACCTAATCTAACCTAACCTAACCTGTCCGGGTCGGTCCGGCGGGCCTTTCTGGCTGTCCGGCAGTCCTGTCCGGCTGTCCGGTTTTCAGGGACCACCAAGGAATCGTCCTGGAACTTCAAATTGCCAAAAAACTTAATTGGCCATGGTTGACAAAGGCAACACAAAAAAGTCTGAATCTGGAATTCAAACCCACAGCACTTGCGTGGTTGTTTGGTCGTGTCAAAAAGAATAAAATGCGCATTTGAAAAGACAACATTCAAAGACTGATTTGATGTTGTCAATCTGTTCTGAACAAACGGGGATTGTGGGGAAAAATGCTGTTTTTTTTTTTTGTAAACATTCTGAGCACCATTTAGAAGAAGATTCAATTTTTTTTCAAAATGTCTTCCCTTTCGGGACGGGGGACACCCCTCCCGCGGCTTTGCATATAATTCTTTGTCCTGCCCTGAATTAAATTCGTGGCTGCGGCCCTGTATCTTGCTGCACACACACGTGCTGAATAAAAAAATGGAGTATTTTCGGCGAAGTACAACCTGGTTCCTTGAATTTAAAAATAAAAAACTGCCGCAGACAACGGTTCTAGTGGCCATCCAACGGTGCATGGTCAGCATGGTTGACATTGAAAAATGATCCAGAGAGGATGGTTCACTCCATAGGAAAGTGATGTTTTCAGCAATTCAGCATGCGATGACGACCATCTTTGGAAATCCAGATTGCTCCAACGGGTCGTAGGAAGTGGTCCTACTGCTACCTGGTCCTACCGTAACCTGGTCCTACTCATTTTTAGTCCTACCGTAACCTGGTCCTACCGTAACCAAGTCCTACTTACTGTATCCAAGTCCTACCGTAATCTGGTCCAACAGTAATCTGGTCCTACCGTAATCTAGTCCTACCGTAATCAGGTCCGACAGTAACCTGGTCCTACCGTAATCTGGTCCTACCGTAACCAAGTCCTACCGTAATCTGAACCAACCGTGACCTGGTCCTACCGTAATCTGGTCCTACCGTAACCTGGTCCTACCGTAACCAAGTCCTACCGTAATTTGAATCTACTGTGATCTGGTCCTACCGTAACCTGGACCCACTGTAACCAGGTTCTACCGTAATTTGGACCTACTGCAATCTGGACCTACCGTAATCTGGCCCTACCGTAATCTGGTCCTACCGTAACCTGGACCTACCGTAACCTGGACCAACCGTAACCTGGACCTACCGTAATCTGGTCCTACCGTAACCTGGTCCTACCGCCACTAGGTCCTTTCGTAATCTGGTCCTACAGTAATCTGGTCCTACCGTAACCTGGTCCTACCGTGACCTGGTCCTACCGTAACTAAGTCCTACTGGGATCTGGTCCGAAATGCAGGCACAGTTTCGCAGTGGCAGTTGTGTTGTTTTGATACTGGTTCTCAAAAGTACCCCGCTGCAAATAAATGATGAATCACGAAAGACAGAAATCAAACCTAACCTAACCTTACCTAACCTAACCTGGCCTAACCTAAACTAACTTAACCCAAACTGGCCTGCCCCCTCCGGCTCCTCCCCATCACAGTCGTGAAAAATTCACCGAGCGGTTATTGCGTCCATTTTTGTCTGCATCTTTACGGCAGCAGGAGTGCAATCACGTTTTGTGCAAAAACAACGCAACTACCTCAACGCAAACATCCAGAAATTCGGGGGAAAATGCGGTTTGGCTTTTGGTCCTTTCGTAACCAGGTCCTACCGTAACCAGGTCCAACCGCAACCTGGTCCAACCATAACCAGGTCCTACCGCAATCTGGTCCTACCGTAATCTAGTCCTACCGTAATTTGGTCCTACCGTAATCTGGTCCTACCGTAACCAAGTCCTGCTTGTCTTGTGTGACTAAAACGCTGAACCTGCTTGTCCTGCTTGTCTTGCTTGTCCTGCTGGAAACCTGCTTGTCCTGCTGGTAATGGTAAAATATGTTAGATTATTGTCAGATTAGGTTATCCTAACCTAAACTAACCTCACCTAACCCTGACCTAACCCCAACCTGGCCATTACCAGCAGGACAAGCAAGACAAGCAGGACAAGCAGGTTCAGCGTTTTAGTCACTTCCACCAAGTCCTACCTTAATTTGGACCTACCGTAACCAGATCCTACCGTAATCTGGTCCTACCGTAATACCCTATTCACACCAAGAAATTAAACGTGTTTAAGGACTTAATCATGATTAAATTGTGTTGGTGTGAACGCTTAATTACGAAATCGCGTTTTTCAGCATAATTAACTGATCACGTTCAGCGGTCTGGTGTGAACAGCTTTTTTAAACGTGTTTAAGCTAATCACCTTCTTAAACGTGTTTAAAGTTAATTATGTCAGCTTCATAATTAAGTATCTTAATCACGTTCAGCAGGCCTGGCTGGCAGTTGGTCGCCTGTTGTCTTTTTTGAACCCGCAATCTGTTTTTTCGCAATTTCACGAATATGCCGGCATTCGTTGCGACTTGCGATCCATTTTTTTGATGTCGAAAGACGATTCGTCGGTGCACATTGTGGCCGGAGCGTGTTTGGCAATGCTGCAACTTGTCCAAAATCGAATGAACTCCGTGTGCGATTGCACACTGTCATTGCAGCAAAAAACTCTTGTGGGTTGCTTCCAGAGATTTTTGCAACAAATGTTGTTTGATGTTTCTGGTTGCTTCCGTGAGAGACTTCTGGTGAGAGTTGTTTGATGTTTCTGGTTGCTTCCGTGAGAGACTTCTGGCGCTGTCGGAAGGTGTCAAAAACAGTTTTCACGTGGGTGTGCGTTTCACTGCCCCGTGATCTTGTTGCATCAGTTTGTGGCGGCGGCGTTCAGTGTTGCCAGATCATTTTTCCAAAACCCGCGCGATTTTCTTCAGAAAACTGGCGGAAAAACCGCGCGCGATTTTCTTCTGAAAACCAGCAGAAAAACCGCGGAAAATTTCCAAAAATCGGAAAAACAGCAGTTCTTTCTCGCAACAGATCGGAAAATGATCTTTTCTTGGGGGCTTTACTAAAAGGGGAATAACCCTTAAAACTGCCAAGGAGTGGGAAATCGGCGGGGAACAACCCTTAAATCGAAAGATCGACCCCGAAAACCCCGGGGGAACAACCCTTGGAATCGACCTAGCTCATTCCCCCTAGGAGCTATAGGGGTCCCCAAAAAGGGGAATGAGGGGAATGACCCTAGATAAGGGTGAAGGAGTGGGAAATCGGCGGGGAACAACCCTTAAATCGAAAGATCGACCCCGAAAACCCCGGGGGAAC
>JASGXE010003941.1:0-26109 GCA_030068105.1 Sinentomon sp. SZTP_YWyxl
TATCCATTGTTGAAGTGATGGTGCAAATTTTGAAGTATTGGCGAACAAATTTGGCACTCCGAGCACAAAGTCTGCATAGTTCAGCTGAACAAAGAAATGAATTAAGCAATTGGATTAGGCAAAAATATTTACTAGAAGAAAGGGAATTAGGCATTCACCATGTGATAGTGGTGGTTATGCCAATCAAGAAAAAGAAATGTTTGAATTAAACAGATATACTTTTGAGGAGGCATTGCTAAGGGGTTGAAAGAAAATGGAAAAATAACTCAAAAGCATTTTTTAATGTTGTAGGTATCTTTTTCCTAATTAAGAGATAGGTATTGGACGAATTTCATTCATATTTGTTTTATATGGCCAAAACCATTTACAACAAAAAAAAAAAAAAAAAGAAAGAAAAGAAAAAGGGCCTTTAATGAGTATCTTTATTGATGAAGGGACTGCCAACTGACAGAAAGATATCTGTATTTGTGTTGGCCAGCCCCCACATTTATGGTGAAAAAAGCCCTGCAAGCGCTTTGGAGGATAAAAGTTCCCGAAAAATGTTGAGGCCGAAAGTGAAAATTTCACCTGACTTTTAACTACCTACCAAAGGTCTAAGAAAATATAAACCCTACACCCTAGACCTTCGGTCCCTGCTTGCTTCCTAAGGTCAGACACCTGATCGAAGTGCCATTTTGAGAATCGTCCGTTTGTCTCCACTGGACAATTCATGCACAATCAAGAAGATGACAGCCAAATAAGGACCCAACTCACGATGGCACAGTTAACGGAGGGTGAAGAGAATGCCCACAGTTGCTCACCTTCGAGACAGGGTCCTCTACTTCATACAGGTAATTCCTTGTAGATGATCGTCGATCCCGGGCCCGGGTGGAGATGTCCACATCAATCCTGGAATTAGTAGACAGCTCGGCGGCAATATCAATCTTCTACAGCAAGCTTAAGCATCCATGCCAAATCATGCTTCAGTATAGCATTAGTAGCGTTAAGCAGATAGTCCTAGTCAGTATTATAGTCAGGCTTAATGGCCTCCCTACGAACTGTGAAACATCGCTATTTGGAAGAGAAGAGTGGTTAGTGTTTATCATTACTCTACAAGGGGTGGAATCAATAGACAAGTGTCAGCGAATCATCAATAACCAACCTGTAAGCAATACATCAATAACCAATCGTCAACAAATAACAACGAATGAAAATCTTCCATCCGCGAGCTATATTTATTTGAAGTTGAAGGCATTTTGCAAGCACACAGGAATATAATGTGCACGATGTTTGTGTGCGTGCATGAACTGTGTGAAGTCATTCACCTGATCTGCCATTCAAGCTCGCATTTCGTAAAGTTGATCATCTGACCTGCATGAAATAAACCGCCTCTGCAGCTGGCAATGTCCAATAACTTAACTGTTAACCATGGTGTACTTACTCTTTTGTCACATTCTGCAAAATGAGCACACTGAAAGGCTCATAACAATAATTATTGCAAGGATGGAGGGGAAAGGAAAACAAAGAAAGAAAATCTTCAACGAAGCACATGAGAACAAAAAGCCAAAATCATTGATTGATTGCATTGGAAATGGAAAGGCTTTGCATTTAGGCCCAATAGCACTAATTTTAGCTGCATCATGCCAAATGCATTTTGCTTGCATTCAGCGAATGCCTGTAAATATGTACATTTTATGGCACTTCACAACAAACTAAACAAGATTAAAGGGTTCGCTTCCAGGGAAGCCATGGTTTTGTCTTTTGCAGTGTGGTAATTTTGGAAGTTATTTCCAGCACAATTGTAAAAACTGCAGAACCAGAAAGTTTGGCAAAATGATATATTCAATTGAAAAAGTGCCCATGTGTGCAAGATATGAGATAGTGGTGAGGAGAGTGATTCATGCATGCAAAATTTGTGCTATGAAAACGGTTAGCAATATCTGGTGATGATTGGGTTTCAATAAAATATCTGTTGGAAGCTTTCATCCAAAAAAGTGTGTCATCCGAACTGCAGTTTCTGTTCTGTCTGCTCTTTGCACCCAAACTGTCGCATGACAGGGTTCTGAGGGAGAAGCATTGGGGATCCAAATTTCCTGGGAAGGAATTGAAACTATAGAGAACGACTGTTTGGAAATATCCAAAAAATGATTGCAATGTATTCAAGCATAACAAAAATACACGCGTGTGCTGCGTAAGTTTACTAGATTCACATGAAGCGCATTAGGTAAAACACGAGGGGGTTAGCCAGTTTTTCAGCTTTTGCATATAGGGGTACCCTTGGAAAAAGGTCAGGGGTAGCCTTGGCCGAAGGCTAGGGGGTAACCTATACACTCTTGAGCATCACTGGTAAAGTGATAAGTAAACATAGGTAGGCCTACGTGTACGATTGTTACCTAATTTCCACTCACACCCATCAGCGCTTCAATATAGCGCAGTCAATTTAGAAGATGGATGGACGCTTCCCAGCAATGAAGAAGCAATAGCGTTGTAGATAGAAATTAAAGTTTCACAACACCAATCTACTCCTCATTCCACTTGAAGATATGAGCTAAGAATGCTCCCAAGTGTGCTGAGAGTGAATTCAGAATTCTTTCAACAATGAAAACTCGGTCGAAAACTTCATTATCGGCATAGAAATTAAAGTTTTTCTCTGTGTTTAAATGAAAGAGTGTGAAGCATTCTCAGCTCATATCTTCAAGTGGAATGAGCTGTACCCATCAGATTGGCTGCTCTTTTGAAGCTGAGTGTGAATGGTGATGGAAAATCTGGCTGGTGGTGAAGGGTGGCAGAATTTCGGAAGCTTTGATTCAAGTCGAAAACCCAGTTGACGTTGCCATGGAAACCGTTTTATTTGTTTTGCGACTGAAGGATGATGTGAAAAGATGCCAGAATAAATCAGAAATGAGCGGTGAATTGCTTCCACTTTTTGAAGAGTTGCGACTATTTTCCGTTATCGTCTTTTTATTTTTTCGCAATCATGAGTTGCTAGATGATTAAAATGCTCAAAGATGCACTTTTCTATTCGCAAGTGGATGAATTCGACAGCTTTGAAGAAGGCAGTGAAGGATATAAGTAGGTTGGAGAGGCAGTGTAGGACATGATTGCATAGAACTTGCACAGCATTAGAATTGTTTACATTTTTAAACTGACGGAACAGAAAAACCAATCAGAGGTTTCATAAATAGCAGAAAAAATCTCAATTTGGTTAATTTTTTGATCATTGTTACGAGTTATCATCTTGCAAAGCGCAAAGTCTATATAAAACTGTACAATCGTATAGAATAAAATTTTCACATTTTTTCACGGATCGCAGAGAAAAATGAATCAGCTCTTCATTTCCGTAAATGATAGAAAAATTCCAAATTTGGGCTACATCCGCAGAAAACGTTTTGAGTTATCGATTTGCAACGAAAATCGACGATTTAAAACAGGGCTTGTGTTTTCAGTTTCCGGGTAAAAATAACATTTTGTCTTAGCAGACGACGCATCCGCGTCTGCAAAAGACAAAACAACAAACTTTTTAAAGCACAGTCAGGAACAACTTGCAAAGCAGAAAAATGTGTCTACGTGCATTGCGAAGCTTGTATTTTGGTCTAAAAATGGTAACATAGCCTACCTAAATAAAGGAAGCCATTCGGACATGATTTGGTTGCGAAGAAACTGCAAAATCGGCCGTGAAGAATTTCCCTCTCGACGTAAAAGGTGTTCCAAGTCCAATCTGATTCTTTTTTGTTTAATGACACATGGCTACCGGACCCAGGGAAAATGTTTCAGGGTTCCTAGGCAACCTTCAAAGTTTTACTGATAGAAACCTGATTGAAATTATTGACCTGACTCCATCTTGCAGAGAAATTGACCCGACTCCATCTCGCAGACCTCCTGTCAGAAGCTCTATCCCTTGGAACACTGCTTGGTGTGCCACTCCAGCCCCAGCAGCCCCCACATTTGCGGCATGTGGTCATGGGCGCCACTTTCTGTCACTTAAGATAGCCTTAAAAAACCTTAAAAATAATTTTCAAAAATTGCTGGGAACCTTGGAAGCTTCTGAAGGGAAGTACCTAGTCGCAGTTGGACGAGGCTGCACTGCAATTTTTTCAACTTATAAGATTTCCACCATTGTGTAGGTTTTACTAATTTTATATCCTGTGGGTCTGTTAATCTTTCTACTTTGAATCCATTTCCATAGGACCAACATAACATGCAGAAGATCATCGATGCTGTTCCAATAATTAATGGGAAGCATCTGTGCATTTCAGGTTCCCTGAGTCTAGCATCATTAGATTCATTCTTTGCAAATAGTTCCTACGTCACTGGTTTCCAGTATTCCTCTCTGGACATTGAATTGTTCTCGAAATTTACCACCCCTCCACATTCCGGGTCGTTCCCTCACCTCTCCAGGTGGTTCCTGCACATCTCAAGCAGATTCGAAGATCTCAACCTGCCCATGCCTCACACTCCCATTCTCTCTCAATTAAATATCTCCACTCCAGTATCAACCATAAGCACTGAAATGGAACATGCATTTCACAATGGGACAAGGAATCAGCTGGTATGTTACAGTGCCAACAGACGACTCAAATCTGCATGAACTTTGCATTGAGTCAAGACTAAGTGTATAAGAACATCCTGTGTTGCTTGCAATCTCTGTATGAGAACCACTTTTGGAATGGTGGTCCCTGAAATCTGGACTGAGACCCGGACTGGCTTATTCTCACCTTTGTTAAACTAACCTAGCCTCTGGGTCCGGTCCGGCAGTCCAGATTTCGTGGACTGCCTTAACAATTGAAGGGCCTTTTTGGATAGGGGCTTATGTCCATTTTTTTGATTTTGAGATAATCGGTTTTTTATGTTTTGTGTTCACAACAATGTCCACAGATGCCAACCATTCACATTGAACACCCTTGTACCTTACACAAACACGGCAAAAGTGTTGGAATCCTCGTCAAGTCCGTTTTCGCTGAGCAAAGTCATCCAAAGTGATCAAAATTGCTTGTTCAGCCCTTCTCCCATGAACATCATCAGGGATTTCTGTTCAAAAAATATATATTGGATATGGGCGGTTTCGAACAACGCCCTTCTCCATGACAGAAATGTCAAGTTTTGCTTTCCGCCTGCAGGTTTTTTTGTAAAATATATTGTGTTTTTTTCTGATTGCTGATACTTCCAAATGCAGCTTTACGACTTTTTGTCTCCCCTGACCATGCACAGAAGTGTTGTTTAATCAGACTGTCAAAAAAGCAGCCCGAACCATGTGAACATGATGTTGTGGTCTACTTCAGCCCTTCTCCCATGAACATCTCAGGACTTTTTGCTTTAAAAATACATGTTGGATACGGGCGTTTTGAAATATGCCTTTCTCCATAATCAGAACTGTCATTTGCTGCCTCCAGGGTTTCTTTGCTTTTTTTTCTATTATTGCTAAAATTTGCAGCAGTAGGTAACATTATTGGTGCACATCATGTCTTGCCTCCCCAAACCAGCCACAAAAATGCTCGATAAGAGTTCAAAAAAGCAACGGCAACCATGTGACATGTTGCAATCATTATTTGTTATCCGAATGACAATCCAGCCAGTAAATCTGATGTATTTGCTGCTTTGTCGGACAAACTGAATAAATTAGGGCTTCATCGCAACATGGGGAAAAAGATAAAATTGGGGGAGATTTAAACCTTCCGCGTATTTCTTGGCCTGATCTTTCTGATTCTAGCAGCCTCCATGATTTTCTTGAAAGTTTCCATCTCCATCAGATTGTTGATGCTACCACACAGATTACTGATACTGTTTCAAACATACAAGACTTATTCCTTGGTAGGTGTCTGGACCTTGCAGTCAATTTAGTACCCAGTTGGGAAGTGCATGAGTGATGTTGACCTAATGATGAGCTCATCGCCTACTGCGCCGAAATCTCATCTCGTTCCATTATTTTACAAGAAAACTCGGAGCTTGTTGAATGCTTGCTTGTCACTGATTTCGAGCTTTTTCTTCTGAAGCTGATGACCTAACTAATGTTGGAGGAGACTTGGGATTTGTTTTCAAGAATGGTCTTCAAGCACCAGGCTTCAGTTCCCCTGGTGAATAAAGTTGAGAGATCCCATCCAGTCTGGTTCAATAGAGAACTCCGCAATCATGAGCGAAAATGTAAATGAAAGTACAAACTTAGAAGAAGATCTACTTTAGATGAAAATGCTTACCTATATACCTAGGCCAAATGCTTCCACGAAAATTAAATAAAGCCAAGGAAGCTGCTTAAAATACTCACATAAATGGACTGTTTTCAGAAGGGAAGAAGAATAATTTCAGAAAACTCTGGAATCTTGTCTCTTCCTGTTATGGTGGAGGAAGAAAACCAATTCCCGCCTTACTTGATGAGGATGGTTGCTTGAGACACTTTTTAGGGATAAGGCTAATTTGTTAAATAATTACCTAACCTAAATAATTATCAGGAGTCACCCTTACCAAAAACTTGAACTGGGAACAACATGTACCTAAATGAAGTTGCCGCAGGCAAATTCGGCGCTTTTCTTTATTCAACGCACTTTCTCAGAGCAAAAGAGCAAATGAACCAACGAAGGAGAAAGTAAAATTTTGCATTGGTACGTTCCTTGTTAGAATGCGCTTCATCTTCTGGGACCCTTACCATGTGAATTAATTGAAAAATTGGAGAGAATCCAAAGAAAGGCTACTGCTTTGTGTCTGGTACCTAGATATGACCATTGGATAGTGCCACATCTATGTTGGAAAACCTTGGGGATTCCCTGGCTTCGCGCAGAAAAATCTCAAGACTGGGTGGTTTATTTCTTGCATTAAATTATGTTGGAGGTTGGTCAAATGTCAAAACTCCTGCAAGCCACTTCGGGAGGCATGACCATGATTTTAAGCTCCGAGCACAACGCTCCTGCAAGTATGTTGGAAAATATTCATTTGCCACTAGAACTGTCAATGAGCAGAATTTGCTACATCCTAGTGTCCTTGGGAATGTTGAAGATATCAATGTGGTTGCTTTTAAAAGCAATGTAGAGTTATGGTTGACCGAACAACATGAGATATTATGACTGAACTGATATTATTTATCGTTTGTAATGAATTGATGCAACCTACGGTCACTGCACTAGGCCTATCCCTCATTGATTGTCTTGCTGATTTGCGCAAGGGCCTAGCTAGCCCATGCAAATTAAACATTATTCTACATGAGTAATTTTGTTATCTTAATAAATTATTGTCGCCATTCAGAATCAAGGACACAACATCGATTTTGAGCAAAGGCTTTTTTGCCGTTCTTCCACATTTTGCAAATGCAACTTCAAATTTAATCTCATTGTCAAGCACCTGCTGAAACAAAATATAATTATATCAGAGTATTTGAAACACAACAACTCATTATTAAGGTGCTAATTTTGGGCTCCTAGGGAAGGGCAAAATTTTACCAAAGTACGAAATACAAACAACACGCAGATGGCTGCAAGCAAGAAAAATAAGTTAAAAAACCAGTGCACAGTATGGTCTTGGTGGAAATGACCCTTAAAAATCACTGGAGCTCAATGCCATATTCACTTCACTGAATGGTTTGACAGCACATGAAAAAAACCATGGTGACGGAAGGCTGTTGCACAGACGGAATGTAACTGCATTGGTCAAATTACGTATGGAGAAAGGCTGATGTGCTCAAAGGTCCTTCTCCAAACACACGATTGAATCAAATAAGGCCAGATGAAAACACGGGGAGAGAGGCGTATGTGCACTACAGCCCTTCTCCAAATACAGAACTTGCAAGCTATCGCTTTTGAAAACATGCGAGAGAGGCTTTTGTGCACTACGGCCATTCAATTCCGCCTCTATCCAGGAACTCTGAATAGAAGAAATGCAGCAAACTTTGGTGAAAACCAAAGCCGCCTTTCTCCAAAATCGATAATCCTTTCCAGATATACTCTTCCGCGCCAACCGCCCATGTACACCGCCCTTATCCGAAAAAATGTTTGGCATCCTGCAACACTGGAGAAAGGCTGAAAGTAAAAGTTGTTATTTGGGGAGTGGAAACCATTTTGAGACATCCGCCCTTATCCAAAGTACCCAAAAATGCAAAAAAACGATTTTTGAAAATTTTCGACTTACGCCCCTATCCAAAAAGGCCCTTCAATTAATTTAACCTGCTTATCGCACACAGGTAGCAAGCAATCCTTGGTTTCTCTTTCCTTTCCTTAACATCTTTGCAATTCCTATCAAAGAGATTTGGCCTGTTTTGGCTGCCAAATGCAATGTGCTTGAGAATGGAACTTTACCTTTGGGTCTATTCTTTGCATTTTTTTTCTTGCCAATCTTTATACTGATTTGCAAAGGGTTGTCTTTGCTGGTTGCCGTTCAAGCCCGATTGCCGTACGGTGTACGCGCCTTTAAAGCTGTTGCGATTTTCCGACCGCCATACGGAGTAAGCGTGTTTAAAGCTGTTGCGATTTTCATTCGGGAATGCCGTGCATTCAAATGGGTTTATTGTCACAAAGCAAATGGTGTCGGCTGAAATTTTCATAGTCGGAAAGAGGAATAAACATCATCTAGTAGACGTTTATTGCACCAAAATCGGTCCAACCGTTTTAAATTTGCGCAATTTTCAAATTTCCCAGTTTTTCTCTTTTGTTCCTGTCGAAGGCGCCTTTTTTCACGATCTCGCGACATTCAAATGGGGTTTTCGCCATAAATCCTGCAAATGATGTTGGCTAAAATTTTCATAGTTGGAAAGAGGAACAAACAACGATCCAGCAGAGTTTATTCCACCAAAATCCGTTCAATTGTTTAAGATTTGCGCAATTTTCAAATTTCCCGGTTTTTTTGTCTTGTTCCTGTCGAAGATGCCTTTTTTTCACATCACGCGACATCTGCCGCCCGCCGAAATTCGAATTTTCGGGGTAGCCGACATACGCGATCTGTCTGATGCTTATTTCACCTGATTTTCTGCAGTGGTTTAGAAATGGCGACATTGAAATTTCATGTTTTTCCAGTTTTTGCTAAATTTTGATGCGGTTTTCAGTTGGTACCTACCTATTTTGTGGGTATTTTGGCCAGTTGTTTTAGTGCGAAAGTGTTTTTATTGGTTGAAACCATTAATATAATGGGTGATTTTAATAGACACAAAGCAGAAATCTGGCTTGGTTGGGCAGGAAATGCATGCATTTATGCCTTTTCCGTCTTTCGAAAATCCTTGCAAAAATAATACATAATTCTGGCGGGAGCGACACTCTGTGTTGCCAAATTGCGGAAAACCATTTAAAGTGGCTTTTACTCTATTGAAAGTGCAGATGCCAGTGTCTGCATCTGATCACGTGACTTTCAAATTGCCTTTTCAAATTTCTATGCACCTATTTTTTCAGTAAGCCAAGTCCATAAGTACCTACCTACATTTTTATTCATTCATTCATGATCAAATATGCTGCTTTTTGTGGTTACAGTGATTAGATAAGGGTGCTTGGTACTTCTGCATGCTTTGAATGGTACGTTGAAGATTGAATAGGTACCTAGGCACTTGGTTGATTCAAGAATTATTCTAAACGCTCTGAAAATGAATGGACACATTGAGACCCTGTGCAGCAAGGCATCTGCCCCCAACACAGATGAGAGTCCTCCTTTGAAGGTGAGTGCTTATCATTTTATCGTAGATGGGTATGGTCTCTTTTTAATAGGCAAAAAATTAATTTGAGTCGGGAAGTTGATTCAACTTCCTTCATGATCAAATATGCATTCAACTTCATTGCAACTTCATGCAAATATGAAAAAAGTGATTGCAGTTTTCCCCTTCAGGCAAAACACTTTTTCCCGTTCCTTTTCAACAAACGAAACATGTCTGTCGCTTTTCCCAAGGTGCATGCTCTGAGTTCTCTTTTTTCCATGATGTTTTCTGGACAGTGGTTGCTCAAGATGGTACCTACTTCTCCTTACTTTGCTGTTTCACCTATTCCACTTTGTCATTTTTGTTTGATTTGTGAAGTACCTAGGTACATACCTACCTGAACTCATTGGACAGGCAGGGTCTGCAGTGTGGGCATTCCAGTTGGCAGGGTCCACAGGTTGGGATTTCCACTGAAGCATCTAAATGTCCCAGTTAGAACCCTTTATGGCCATTGGCATTGAAAGTCATATCGGGCTGTGCACCTCCAGGATCTTGGACTTTGGGAGTCTTCAAAATGTTGGGGCTTGGATAGGCAGGCCGGCTTTCTAGCCATTGAGGATGAATGGTGATGAAGCGAAGTTATGGTCAGGGCATATAGGTAATTTTTTTTCAAAATCCGGAAAAATGCCTGACAACCTTTTTAAAATACGAAGGCTGTCCAATAAGTTGGTGCACTTTTTATTCTGCAGAAAATTCAATCTGATTTTTGGGTAGTACCTATTGCTCAGTGGCTTTTATTAGCACGACCTTTGCAAATTCTGTGATACCTCTGTTGACGTTGTATGTGATGTGATATTTTGTCAGCAATCCATTTTTCATTGCACTATTTGGTATACTGGAAAAGTGCCATTTTTTGCTCAATTCAACCAAAAATTTCCTTTCCATCGGAGATTCCTTCATTCGGGAGAAATCAAAGAGTGCCACTGGAATCAAAGTCAGGACCACCAACCAGGCTGGGTTGGAAGCATATTTTGACCAAATTTATTGACAACACTCTCTGGAAATCCATCAACCCGAGCAACATTCCAATTTTGCTGCAATTTGAGATTCAGAGAACAGCAAAATCTCTTTCAGAAAAGAGTGGCATGCATGAAACTGTTTCCAGGAATGATGTGTCAGTCTTATGACCGGAATATCCCAGAAGATTCATAAGATCATGCATGGTCAATAATTTAGTGCACCTGGTCTTTCAATCTTCAAAAAATCGAACATGGGCATTGCTGGTGGTTGGCATGTGGCATCCATTGCTCAAGTTTGAACGAAGTTTCCAAACGTTCATTAAAAATCTTCCATTCGTTCGCAAATTGACTTTTGTGATGGAGAATTGTCCCCTTTTTTATTCTGCAAGTGCCTGCAAAGTTTTCTTGCCCGTGACCGAAGTTGTGAGGAACTTTGAAATGTGAGCTTTATTGTGACAGTCTGTATAAGTGCCAAACTTCAGCCAGCAGGTAAAAGAGACCTCTGCTTCACATGCTGTCGTTCGAGTTAGAGGAATCTGAGAAAAACGCCTCAAAGACTACCGAAAAGGTGAAGAATTGGTCTTTCTTTTCATACTAAGAACATGAAAATCTGACAAGATTGTGCTGTTGTACAATAAAAAGTGCACCTACTTTCTGGATGCCCTTCGTAAGATTCTTCAAAACTCATCTCAGCTGGACTTTTTATCGCAAAACTTGACCAACTTGGGAAATCAAAAAGCATTTTTGTTCCGCAATGAATTCAGATCCGTACTCATAAAATATGACATGCTTGGGCAAGAACAAAAAATATGAAAGCAATAGGCAGATACTCCTGGGATCACACACGCCAGCTGCAATAGAATTTAGCAGCGAAAGCAAAGAAATAAAAAACTCACACAGGCACCTTCACCGGAAGCTTCAAGTCTCTCTAGGGGTGAAGATATGTCCCGGTACCACTGGGATAATGTCCTGGAGCTGAGAGAAAGAAAGCTTACTGGCATTAAGTACTGGAGTATGTACAGCAGGCATGGTGAATTATGGATTGGAAACTAGGTACCTACCTACATACCATGCGTGGTGCTCAGGCATAAAACCATCAAAAATGCCGTTGAGAAACTGGGTATCATAAATAAACTTCTGATAGATCAATTTGCAAGTGATGGATTTGCACCTTGCAAACTTGCTTTGGACCCAGGCAGTTATGAACGAATCAACCTCTGTGGTGCTGCACCTTTTTGTCTAAAGCAACCTACTTTGCACAACCTGGGACAGCTCCATTGATGCCAATTTGAAATGTCTTGCTTGGTATTTTTGCTGACTGGAGTTCTCTTTTCATGAAAATCTTGCTGCGTGATTTTTGTTGATATTTTGACTTGTTTTGAGGTGATTAAATCATTGGTACCTATGAGAGGAATCTTCACTCTCAAGAGAAACAAAAACACTTCATATGAAATAATTGTGTTGGTATGTAGGTACCTACCTGCATTAAAAACATCTCAAGTTGGCAAATTCCATTCCTCAATGCAAAGTCACGGAATCAAAAATGGCTCCCTAATAACAATCGCCTGCATTGTAGTAAAGCCGCATCAGAACGGCCAGACTTTTTTAGTGCGACAAAATCCCCACGTCAGAATGGACAGATTTTTCGCATCAGACTTTTACAGTTTACAGATGGTCTGTCCAAAACAGCTTTACAGTCGCAAGAATGGGCAACGGTCAATGCTTCAATGTTCACCTTTGCACATTCCTGCAAGTGACAATCTGTGTCAGACAAATGATCTGAAAAAGTCTGATGCAAAAAATCTGTCCATTCTGACGCAGGTTTTTGTCGCACTAAAAAGTCTGGCCGTTCTGATGCGGCTTAAGTGGTCATTTTTGTGTTTCTGTGACTGTACCAATGTAGTCCTGCGCAATGTCAAACATTCGTCACACTGAATTGGGGTAAACAGATAGGATACATAGGCAGTTGTTTTAGGTACCGAAATTGAAGTCTGATATTTGTTTTTTTTATCTTTCTTTTTTATGCATTAGTCGCCCCAGCGCCATGCCTCGGAGAAGAGTAGCAAAGGTGATGGTATTGAAGGCCCTCTAAGGGTACTCAGAACAGCCAAAGGCACAAGGGATTTCAACCCTGCACAGATGGCCTTGAGGGAGAGTGTACTGAATAAGATAATTCACTGCTTCAAGAGACACGGTGCAAGATCCATCGATACACCTGTTTTTGAACTCAGGGTTAGACATAGCGAATTTTTGTTTTGATAATAATTTTCTAGATTTCCCTGGCAGATGAGCTGTGAAAACATTGTCCACACTTTTTTATGAAATCTTATCATTCCTGACTTGACTGTACGAGATGAAAATGATGAATTCTCCTTTTGCCCATGCAGGTACCAAGCATCGTGGAGATAGGCTACTCGTTTATTATCCCAAATTGTTGCAAAGGGCCTTCTAAAGTACCAAATTATTCTTTTCTGCATTTTGGTGAATTTTTTTATATTTACCTACCTACCTATTTAGTGTTCTGTGTTCGATGTTGACCAATTTTGCTGATCCTAGATGAGTCCGAAAGTCTAAACTTACCTATTTTGTTTAAGTAGGAAAGTCTTTCGCATTGTTACTGTATTGTTCGCATTGTTCCCACAAGAATCCCTGGCGTGTAGCTGTTCTTTTCATCTCTATTTTTCTTGGACACTTTATTGTCCTGCAGGAGGTGCTAACAGGCAAATATGGTGAGGACTCAAAGCTGATATACGATCTTGCTGATCAGGGTGGTCAACTCTTGAGCCTTCGGTATGACCTTACTGTTCCATTTGCAAGGTATCTGGCAATGAATAAGATCTCAACACTGAAGAGGTATCACATTGCAAAGGTCTATAGGAGAGATAATCCATCTGCTGCCCGTGGAAGGTTCAGAGAATTTCTCCAATGTGTAAGTTTTTTTTATTGGGGCTTTGGTATAATACGCACAACTCTTATCAACTGGTTAGACATGAAATTCTGCAGTCATGTGTTTGTGATTGCGAACGTTTGTGGCAATTCTACACAGCGTCACTTTTGTGGGACGTCATGTCAACACCGGGCTTTCCCCTGTTTAAAATTTGATGGGTGTAGCCAACTGACTTTGGTCAAGACAACGAAGGCTGTACCCAGGCCTGAATTGGGCAGTTTGTGTGAGTAAATTAAGATGCTGCTGTGTTGTACTCTTATACCTAATGCTGTGTGCCTTTGTATTTGTTACCTATTGAATTGAAAGTTTTTTTCTGTTTTGCTTTCATTTGGTGATTTTTACTGCAGTGGATGGGCTTTTTTTATAATCTTTGGGTTTAGGTATTTTTCCAAATGGTCCATGGTGTAAAAATAATTTTCTTTAGCATTACTTCGGCGCCAAGTCTGCATTCTTTTCTTTTTTCGTTTTTACAGGATTTTGATATTGCTGGCACATTTGACTCCATGCTTGCCGACGTTGAATGCGTGAAAATTGTTGATGAGATTCTGACCGATGTTCAAGTCGGCCCATTCAAGATTAAAGTGAATCACAGGAAGTTCTTGGATGGACTTTTGAAACTTGTGGTGTTACGCTAGACAAATTCCGTACCATTTGCTCATCGGTGGACAAGTTGGACAAGGTTTGTGAACCAGTTGAATGCTGGGAATAGGGAATGTATTTCCACCCAAGCCAATACTTTGCATTGCATTTTATTTGGATAATTTCACAATTAGCTGGGGCCCAATGGTTTTTTTAGGAACACAACAGAATAGGCCTTTGAAGCTTGCACTAAAATCTAAATTTTTATTTCTCCTTGGCCTACCATAGGTACCTAATCCAAGAAAAAATCACTGTGAACTTTTGACTTTTTCCCCATTTCACCAAGCGGATGAGTTTTTGGGGAATTAAGACATTTATTAAGTTTACAAGATTTTCGTGCCCTTTCTTCCGTTTAATACGAGTAGGTTTTCTCGAGCCTACATATTTATCATTTTTGCCCCTTGGCATTGCAAACTGGATGAGGGTTCAATAATTGCATCATTGGCTCTTTTTGCTTACTCAATGAAGGGAGAATGATGTTTAGATTTCCTGAAGCGGTCTACCTTTTTGAGTGCTCTTCTTTCTTGTTTGCATTTTTGCATTTTTCTTCTTTACTGGCCTTCAATCATCTAAAGTTTAAGAATGATGTAGGTACCAATTTTCAAATGGAAGTTTTTCTCTAACCTCTTATTTACTTTCGTTTCACCTCTGTCTTCAGTGAAGTTATTCATGTGACATGCTTGTTAAACTTTCAGGCAACATGGGACGAAGTCCGATTGGAAATGGTGGAAGAGAAGGGGCTTGATCCAGCCATTGCCGATCTGATCGGAAAATACGTCCTCAGGAGTGGCAAGATGGAAGTAATCGAAACACTTTGTGAAGATCCGTTAATCAAGAAATCGAAAACTGCCCTTGAAGGATTGGAAGACCTCAAGTTGTTCCTGGAATTCTGCGAACTTTACGGGATATCCGAATCTGTGGTATTTGATCTGGGATTGGCGAGGGGATTGGATTATTACACTGGACTCATCTATGAAGCAGTTCTAATCAGTAGGAAAGCTCTAATTTATTAATTGATTGTTTCAAGCATGTTTATTTTCAGTGGTTATCGGAAGATGGTTGTTCTTCCAGGATGTTTCTGTGTCTTTGCCATTTGGTGACCACCTGAGTGACAAATGCTGCTGAATCCACGATGAACTAAACATGTTCAAAACAATAATGGCCTTGGTTTATGCAGTGTTTTTTTTTCGGAATGATTCTTCTTCTTCAGAATTGGGCTTAAACATTCATGGAAGCTTGTCTTGTAAATTTTCTAGCTTCGTGGAGGTTGTGAAATTTTACGAAAATCATTCTATCAGCTGGTGATGTTGGTTGAACCCATGCTCGCTCAACTGCAAGTTGTCTGAAATGCAAGTTCCCTAACCTACCTAACGTAACCTTACCTAACCTAACCTCCCAACTTGCAGTTTGGCGAGCATGTGATTCAACCAACATCACCAGCTTATAGACGGACGATTTCTGCTGGTTCTCTTGACCTTCCCTAAATAGATTCTAGTCATTTGCTTTCTGTTCGATCTACTTCGTTTATGTTGCATGATCATTGCATTTCCATCATCATAGTATGATCGTGGTTACATAATTTCAGTCTGTTACGCCGAGCGAAGAACAGTGCATCCCAGAATGTGAATGGGCCAATGTAAAAGGAAGGCATCGACTGGCCAGGAATAGTGGAAATCCACTGCATAGACATCCAGTTTCCTAATAGTTTGTGCGACAATGATCAATTAACTTTTGGCTACAATAAGCCACGTAAGAGCACACAAATCTTCAGCAGGAATTTGATCTGGTATCCTGTTCCAGCCAGCTGTCCAGGTTGAGATCACTTGACACTGATAATGCTGAGTCATCAATGTTGAAAACTGGTGTAAATGTTATGAATGATTGGCTGTCCAGTCCACTGGCAACATTTTACGTCTGGTAAAATGTTCAGGGATGACGCGGTACGGGCAGATTTTCAATTACCGGTACCAGCTGTCTTCTGTCCTCCAGAACTGCCAAAAATCAACACTATGAAAGCCCAAGGGGTGGTCTTTTACAGTAGTACCCCTCTTGTTCTGCTTCTTCAAACAGTAATACAGAAATAATCGTTGTGGCTGGCGACCGTGAGTTTGTGGGAAGAGCTTCCAACCAAGGTTTGCACGGTTTTAGTGCGAGACCTGCCCAGTAATTGAAAAGCAAACCTAAAGGCAACAGGGTCACACTTTCACCAAAAGAATGCATGCCGAGGGGATCATGTCAATAAAATATGGAGTTAAATGTATCATGAAGTCCCTTGCCAAATTATTGGCAGAAAGGGACTTGAAAGAAAAAAACTCGAAAGAAAAAAATGTTCCATGACTTGGAGCAGTGTGGATCTGCCCTATGAAAAAGTATTTGGCCCTTTCTGCCAAGAATTTGACAAGGGACTTCACTCTTAACTCCATTTATGTGAACTCCAGCTTCAAATATATTGTCAAATAGTAAAGTCATTACAGGTTGTACAAATCTGAGTTGGAGTTTGAATTTGTGCCAAGGTAAAACCCAAGGTAAAATTCAGTGATTTTACGACCCGTTGACGTGCTTGGCAGCGGGAGAAAAATGTAGATCTGTCATGGCAGTTGTTCTATTTACTCATATTATCCAGAGGGTGGAACTTCTCTGTTCAGAAAACAGTGACCTTGGTGAATTGTGGGGGTAGCCCCAAGGAGGTGTATACATAGAGGAGGCGCCAGAAGACACCGCACCACTGGCTGCGTGACACTTGGAGCCATGGCTTTGATGGGCATTTTGGAGAAGAGTGAATGAAAAGACACTGGAAATGAACGGCGGATCGCGGTGACCCGTCCACAGAAATATGATTAACACTTGAGCCAGATGACGGATTTTGATCAAACTTATTGTGCCATAAAGCCGGAAAATAGACGATTTCAAAAATGTAAAACAATGACTACTTTTCGCTGGTGAAATCCCGAAATCACTCGAGAAATAAGTGTTATACGTCAAGATTTGATCAAATTCGGGGTTCCTGCCGGATTTTTTCAATGATAGTGTGATTTTTTCCACAGCAACATGGTTTCGACCTGTGGAAGAGTTGTAGGGGAAGCTTTCAGCTTTCCGAAAACACCACAATCATTGCATTTGAACACCATTTGACGCCAGAATCTCTTGCCATCAGTATGAGGAAGCTCTTTAAACTTGAAGGAAAATTTTACTCCATTCACCATTGAATGGTCTTTGGTAGAATATTTTCGGCAAAGACATGCGTACCGGAAAAAATTTGTGCTGACATGCAACTCGGAAAAGAATTAAAACCGCTAGGTACATGTGCTGACATGCACACCGGTTATCCCGAAAAATTGTCACACCATTTGTTGTCTCGGGGATTAGGGATTTCTTATTTAAACATGCCATCGTGAAACCCTCAGAATTTTACTTTCATGATTGTGGGGAAACTAGTCATTCTTGTTTATTTTTAGGGGCACATGTGTTTCTTTAAAGCACTTGACCATATCTCCAAAATCTCTAAATCCCTTCCAGATGATCCACACCAAAACGCCGTCACAAATGGTGTAAAATTTGAAGAAGATGAAGATGGCCCTGGTGGTGTGGGAAGCATTGCTGGTGGAGGTCGATATGATAACCTTGTGGGGATGTTTGATCCGAAAGGTCGATCGGTGCCTTGTGTTGGTGTCAGCATTGGAGTTGAGAGGATCTTTGCCATCCTTGAGCTCAAAGAGAAGGAGGAGGAGAGGAAGATATTTCAAGCAGCACAGGTGTTTGTTTCCACCGTTCAGAAGAATTTGTTCACCGAACGGATGAAGATTTGCAAGGAATTATGGGAAAATGACATAGCGGTGAGTTTTTCAGGTTGATTTCTTTCTGTTGATTTGGCAATGTTTTGCCACGTGCTATCCATTTAGTTTGCCCATCTCCACCAATTGAAGAGACATTATTGTGCAACAACACAAACAGGGAGCTGAAAACACCTGCAGATTTCCCATCTTTTGAAAATTCCCATGCTAGTGGGGAAAGGTTCCAGGAAGGGGTGAGGTGTTCGAATTCTGGAAGTGGTAAAGCTCAAAACGTAGTGGTGTAGACTGAAAGGGGATGAAAAGGCTGGCGAGGCGAAGGGTAACCTGCAAAGTCAATTTCTAAAAAAAATTATAGTTTTGCCGGATTTACGATTTTTTGAGATTGAGCAAGAAATGATGATGGGGTAACCATCATTTCAAAGTGCAATGGGGGCTAACCATCATTTTCACAATGCAATGGGAGACAACCATCATTTCAAAAGTGCAATGGTAGCTAACTATCATTTCGAAAGTTGTGGGGGATAACCATCATTTTGAAAGTGCAATGGGAGACAACCATCATTTCAAAAGTGCAATGGGGGCTAACCATAGTTTCGAAAGTACACGGAGTGGGGGATAACCATCATTTTGAAAGTGCAATGGGCGACAACCATAATTTCAAAAGTGCAATTGTGGATAACCATCATTTCGAAAGTGTAATGGGGGTAGAGCCATCATTTTGAAAGTGTAACCAACATTTCAAAAGTGCAATGGGGGGATAGCCATAATTCTGAAAGTGACATGGGGTATAACCTTCATTTCGAAAGTGATGGGGCCATTTTCAGTTCTGACGTACATTAGAACCAAATGTTTTCATTTGCAGGCTGAACATTCATATAAGAAAAATCCAAAGCTTCTCGATCAACTCCAGTACTGTGAGGAAAACAACATTCCCATGACCATCATAATCGGCCGTTCGGAACTCGAGAAGGGTATTGTGAAAATCAGGGATGTCCAAACTAGAGAGGAATCCGATGTGGAACGCAGCAAGATGGTGGAGGAATTGAGAAAGAAGTTGAAGATGTCTTGAGGTGTCTGCGTCTCTCCAACTGCACTGTGAATAACAATGTTGTAAATTAATTTTTTAGATAATTTATTTGGGTCTGTTCTGGTGGTGTGTGGTACTTCTCTCTTTCGGGTGAGTGGTTGCACTGCACATCTAAAACCAGCCAAAAAACCTCCAAAATGTTCTCGAACCTCACTCTCATCTGCAGTGTGAGTCAAAAGTCACGGTATCAGTTCGGAATGGTGCCCTGAGGGTGGGGTACATGCGGTTTGGCGTGGCCAATGTGTCATCGCTGTTCGGTCCAACCATTCTGGCGAGGTTGCTCAGTGGGCGATACGAGTAAATCGAGACGGAAACTGATTTTTTCCAACGCCTGGTTGTAAGCATCGAGGCAGCGTGCTACCTCCACGGATGCATTTACAGTTAGCCGTTTTCGGGTGTTGAACAACTCCCACTGGAGTATCGAGGAATGAACACAGGCAAACTCTCGGTTGACTGTTTGGGCTGGCATATTGGCGAGCATCGGGCAGGCCTACCTGGACATGTTTAAACAACACCATCCTGCCCACAATTCAAGCAATCCCAGCACCACATGGTCTGTGATTCCAGCATGAAAGCGCTTCCGCTCATTTCGCTTCCATGTTCGGCAACAACTGGAAGAGGTGATCTGGATGGGTCGGGTTGACCCCCCCAGGAATGGCCCCTGAAATGAATCCCCTTGAATTTTTCCTGTGGGACTATCTGAAAGAATGGATATGCTGAGACACGTGCTCCCATCACCAGCCGAAAGGGAGTAACGCAAAATCATCTGCAGCGATATCAACCCAAGATGCTGTGCAAATTCGAGCAGTGACTACGAGACTGTATCACCACCGAGGGAATAGCCTTCCAGCACCTTACGTCGTAGTCTCACACACTAGGTAAGAACAAAACCGGCTCCAGAATACACAAACAGCGATCTGTTGCGTGACTTTTGATTCACCCTATAGACTTAATGTGCAGCGGTATGTCTGCAAAAGTTTTCTTAAGTCCAAGTTTAATTGCAACAAACAACTAAGCGATTTGAAGTCACGAAATGCCGACTAATTGTTGCCACATGATAAATTTCATTCATGATGACCATGGTTCAATATCATTTCAGATTGCATGTCTTGGGGAAAAATTCTCTGTGAGCCGAGAATTCAATTGACCTCAATTGCAATTTTCTTGAAATGAAATTTGCCCAATTGAAGCATTGTGAATTGATTGCAAGTTAAAGCATTGTGCAAGTTGAAGCATTGTGAATTGATCAACTTTTCATGCCATTCCTCTTTTGAGTTTTTGGTCTTTGGATGCTAGTTCTTTCAACCCCCCCCCCCCCAATTGGGAGTATCGTTCCTTGTAAAAATGACCAATCCCGCTTTGGTCAAGTGATGGTGAGATTCTTTGCCTAATCTTTCATCCCCTGCCTCAGATTTCCAGAAATCTCAACCCAAGCAATGCCAAGCCTGTGCCAGGTGGCACAACGGGCCATTTTTCCAGCAAAATGGTCCTTCTGTGCTTCTTCCTGGTGTGTGCCACTTTCAAACCTGTGTCACACTTATAAAAGGCATAAATGTGCTGAAATGACTGGTTTTGCCAGTTGGCCCGAATTCGGTGTATTTTAGCACTGGGGGTGGTATTGCTACTGCTGGGGTTAATTAGACCACCCTTCTTTGCAGTTTTGTCTTCGATCAGATTTGAGGATTTTGTTAGTTTGCTGACACACTCGTATTTGCATTGCGCTCTGTGAAACTCTCATTTCTTCCAAGTGAGTGTGATATGATGAGTGTATTCTCTTGTCGTTTAATTTTTCCGCTCTGAGATTCGTTGGTACAAATGGATACCAAATAGAAAAAGGTGTGCTTTTTAATCTGTCTGCTCGTTTTTCTGCAGCTTCTTGTTTGTCATTAATCTAATCACTTGTGCTTTTTGACAAACCTGACACTCTAATGCACACACCTTTTGGGTTTTATTTGTATTTCAATTCAAGATGTTTTATTTTTATACAATCATTTTTCTGTCTGCGTGAAAGATCATAAATACCAGTTGATCTGCTGAATTTCGTTTTTCTCTGGCAGAAGCTCATGTTTTTGCAACACACAGTAGTGCCTGTTTTCTGTGTTTTCTTTCACAAAAGCAGTCCAATTATAAATCGATCCATCGTTGTCCCCGCACCAAAATAGCCCATTGGAAAACCACAATTTGCTCCGATAAAAAATAATGTATCATCTTCCAGTGCCTACTGGTCAATTGTAATTAGAGCCCTCTACTTTTTGCAGAAAGGCTGTAAGTGTGAAAAGATGAAATCCTATTAATTCAATTGGCTTTTTGGGCATTTCTTCAGCTACCATTGCTACTGAAAGTTGGAAAACTCTGTATTATCAAAAATCGCAAAAATGAGTCAATGGCGCTATGTTCCCTGCTTGTAATGAAATACAACGAATTTGGCCTTTTTCCTGCCGAAATCTAGTCGGTTTTGTGCCACGCTCGTGATAAAATGCGAAAATGGATAATTTTCCGCGAAATACAACGAGATGTGCTTTTCAGCTTTTGATTCTGCTGTGCTCCCGCACAAGACGCCTTGGTCACGCACCACCGCAGGAGGTCTGTTCTCAGAATTTTATTTTCATTTTTGTCCTTGCCGCACTTGCAATAAAATCCTCTCTTCTGTTCCCTTAAATTTGTCAACAGAGAGGAAACGAAAAGTCAGTGACCAAAGAGCAATGCTTTCTGCAAGGTTCTCTATAAAAATGAAATAAAATTGATAAATTCAAAGCACACATCTTGTTCTTTTTTGTACTTTGTCTCAACTGCTTCCATTCTTCTCCCCATCTCCTCACACGTGCAAACAATGTTACTGCCGCAGCATTCAATGAACACTCTGAAGTGCCTGCAACCAAAAACACCTTGAATTGAATCAAGAATGTGGCAACCGAGAAGGTGCTGCCTGCGGTGCCTGACGTCAAAACGAAACGTGCGTTGTCTTATCTATTCGTTCCTGGGGTTCTCTTGTGCCCTCACGATGCAACCACCTCTTTTTCCCCTCCACCCACGACCAAACATACTGCCACCGCTAACCAACTGGAGGCCACTCACCAACATGCATGCTTTGGTACAAAAGTGCGGGGGTGCACTGGACAAAAGAGGATTGGTATTTCATGCTTCTGTTTTGGCTGACTTCTGTACACAGTCAGATGAGAAGGAGACTGCCTGCAAAGGAGGCCTGCTGGGCCTATGGACTGTGAGAAAATAATATAATTACGCAGCGCATTCGCTGGAAACAATCTCGTGTGATGCTGCACGTGATTCGTGCAAAAATGCAACCAAACCAAAATCACATGCCATGCAAGAATTAGCACAGATCAACCAAGGGTACTTCTCAGCCACAAGTTCTGGCCCTCTTGTTGAAAGAATAGAACAGTTTTCTCCCCCCCCATTGCTTCCAAAGCTTGAACAAAAACAATATCTCCAAACTCCCAAGATCTCTGAACCTGCTTTGACCTTTCGGGGAGAATAACAAAGAATTCCCCTTAAAATTTTGGATGGTGACTGCCCGTCCCAACTCACGCCAACAAGGGCGCTTGCAGGCTTCGGACTGCCAGAGGCGTGGTTAGCAGCACCTTTTAATTTATATACCGCCACTCCAGCTAGCGTTTGCATGGCGGTGGGCTAGAGCACTGGGTTAAAGGGAGAGGCTCCGCTTCGGCAACGGGCCGGCAGGTGACCGGAGGGGCTGCCCAGGTTGTTGGGTCGCGGCTTCTTCTCTGGCTCTGTCTTAGGCTGCGGGCTCTTTTGGCTCCGTCTTAGGCTGCGGGCTTCTTCTTTGGCTCCGTCTTAGGCTGCAGGCTCTTTGGCTTCGGCTGCGGGCTTCTTCAAATCCTCCGTCCACCACGCCCGCACTGGCATCACCTGACTCCGACAGCGGCCGGTCCCGACTTCCGCGGTGACCTCTCCTACACTCAGCTGCCTTGATTTGCAAGGGACGAGCATATTTTTACGAGCTTTTCAATGCGAGGACTCTGCCTTGGCCATGCTGGGCCCAACAGCAGGTTGCCCTCATATGAGAAAAAAAATAGGAAATTTCATATCGCATACTGCCGATTCAAGGCGAATTTTATTCATGCCGAGCAGTCCGGAGATCAGGGCTTGATAACGCCCAAAATGAAAAATAAAACAGGACTGGGTGTCCGCAACCCAGCACTTGAACCCTGCTGATATTCTGAGACCATTGCAATCCGAGATCATCAGAGTGGACTGGTAAGACGTTGAACTGTGATGGTCTCACTCTATCTGATCCATTTGCTCTGTTCTGGAGTGGGTGGGTGCATTTGCTGGCTGTGCTTGTCAGCCAGGTGGGCACATGATCATGGCTGTTATCGGAGCATGTGGCATGCATGTGTGTCACGCTGATCCAATCCATTTGCAATGATTGCAAGGGAATGGGTGCACTTTGTTGGCTGTGTTTATCGGCTGGGCATATGACGATATGCCAAAGTCATGCGAGAGTCATGTCATGTGTAAGAGTCATGTCAGAGTAATGTTCGATGGGTAACCGTGACGTAAGCTTATGATAAGTGAGGTTGTGCATTGAGTGATTCATGCGCCGATGGTGAATTTCTGAGGATTACCGAGTGGTGTGCATCGTTCGGTAAAGAAAGCCAAAACAAAACAAATGCTGGCAAAGAAAACCAAAATAAACCAAACAGATTTGAAAAGAAATGAAGGCAATTAATGTGAGAGTCACAAATCACAACAACAGTTCCCATTGGCATCAGTATTGATGAGTTAAAAATGAAATGACGAATCTGCGACGCCCACGTACTCTTCAGAAAATCTGGTCTATTTGATCAAAACTTAAACAAAGTGATTTGCGTTTCTCTGATTAGATGCTTGAAAAATCCTGATCAAGAGCATTTCACAGCACAGGCTCCAGACATCAAAGATTCATCATTTACAAAAGTAATTGGGTACCAGAAATACAGAACTGTCAAAACATTCCATTTATTCTATGAAATCTGATTAAGTTCAATGATGTTGAAGCAGCTGTTGGGTCAATTGAACTAACAAATCACAACTATGAATGCCGAATGCAAACTGAAAATTTGAAAATGCTCATTGCATTGTAATTCGTGTACAACAGAGTGCATTGAAATTGCCATAGCCAGTCAAGCATCTACTAGAATAACTAACTGTAAACATTGGGTTGGAAACTTGGAGATGTGCCTGACACTAAAATATCACCCTTTCCGGGACGTTCGACGATTTTATATCCATGGAGCGAGTTGAGTCGACGTTTCGGGCGCTTCGCACGTTTATCAGTCTCGTCTTATCGGACGCACGATGCACCCAAAACGTCGACTCAACTCGCTCCATGGAGATAAAGGCCCGTATTCCCCATTGCCGCTAAGCTTATTACTCCGCTTCAACTTACTTGAGGGTGAGCGGAGTGCCAGTTGAAGCTGGGCTTCACGCGATTCCCCAACATTTGAGTTGAAGCTGGGCTCCGACTTACGTAAGTAAGTGCCAGCGGAGAGCGCTCTTGAAGCCGTGTCCATGGCAATGTCGCATCAAATGACGAGAGCGGTCAGGTTGCACACGGAAAACAAAACCGTCTATTCAAGTCGCAAAAATCAGTGAGGTTCTTGGTGTAATGATGAGCACGTCTGACTGTGGTGCAGACGACCCTAGTTCGAAACCTGCCAGTGACAAAAATTTTCAAATTTCGAAATAAATAAAAGTTGGTGTTCACCTTCCTTCAAATTCGTCACATTTGCATTTCTGGCAATCAAATTGTGAAAAATGTGTTCCTTAGATTGTTTTCTGTGCAAAGTGGCCAAAAAGTAGCGTGAAAATTAAGCCAATTTATAGAAATCAGCGAAATAAAACAGATAGACAAAACGGGTAAGTCTGCTCTGGATCAACCTTCGCTTATCAATGAGAATCCACTCCGCTTCACCTAGGATTCAGGTGAATCCCAATGGGGAATCGCAATCGCGCTCAAGTTGAAGTTGCCACTCCGCTCCAACTCAGCTCGATTCCCCATTGGGCTTCACCTAGGCTTCCACTCGGCTTCGACTTAGGCGATTTGGGGAATCGAGCTGAGTGCTAATTCTGAAGCTTAGGGCTAGTTTTAAGCTTAGTGACAATGGGGAATACGGGCCAAAATCGTCGAACTTCCCGGTAAGGGTGATATTTTAGCATCTCTACTAGTAGACTCTTCATCATTTTCACATGGTTTGTCTTTGGTATGTGTAGATTGAGCCTCCGTGATAATTATGAGGGGCATTTTGCAGTTTTCTCCACAATTATGAGGGCATTTTGCAGTTTTCTCCACTAGAATATCTACTGCACTCGCAGCCCTTGCGACGCAAAGGGCCCTGCTCTTTCGGGAGCCTCGCATCTTGAAGGGTCCCACGTTGGGCATCACAAAATTCAATGGCCCGACAAAAAACAAAAGTTGAAATTTTGACTTTGAACAGAAATTTCAAATTGCAAAGTTGAAATCTCGAGTTTAACGAGGAGCCCATACCAGACAGTATTTTTGCATTTTTTCAGTCGGTCGGATTTGTAAATCATAAATTGCCTGGATATAACTGCCTGTCAAGTGTCTGGGTCCATTTGGTGACCAAACGAGAGGGCTAAAGGTGAGATAACCCTTCCAAAATACAGGGTGGCCCAAAAAAGGTAAGTGAATTTGTTTCTGTGTCTTTTTCGGATCTGGGAAGTGTTTTTGGTAAAAAAACAGGATTGAAGTGGCCCAACAGCTTCTCTTTCATCCTTTTACGAGTAAGTTGCAAATTTGTGGTCTATTTTGAAAATAAAACTCAAAACCCTTTAACTATAGCTTCAACTGAACTCCTCTGGTCCAGCCAAAATGGTGATTATGAACTGCTTTCCGTTGCTATTTTGGTCCTGCTTGGTGTTTAGGGCTTCAAAGATTACTGAAATGGGCAAACATTATTTTATTCATCCTCCTCAGTCACATATTGGATGTTTTTTTAGAAAGAGATCCCGATGCCCCAAACAAAACAGCCTCAACCCAACCCCAAAACAGAAAGGGTTTTTTTGGGTTT
>JASGXE010003942.1:0-26748 GCA_030068105.1 Sinentomon sp. SZTP_YWyxl
TCGTGGTGGTGTGGGATTGGAACAAAATGTCCGACGGTGATAGTGTTGACGAAAGTCCCGGTGGGCAAAATGTTTCAGGTAAGAAGGCGTTTTCATTCTGCAAAGCTTGTTTTGGGTTCTCTTCCTCCAACATCATGTCACCATTTGACTTGCCACTCCGTTTTTGCTTGTTTCCAGAAGAATGATGCATGACGGATTCAAAATATCTGTATCTTTTTGTGTCTTGTTTGTTTCAGCAAAGTTGACGGGCCCATCAAGGTGGCACGTCAGATAGGCAGGTACCTACCTAAGTTAAATGCACAAAAACAGAGCAAAACATTGAAATGGACAGTATGGAAACGAACGTGCAGCACAGGTCGCTTGCACGGTTATCCTCAGAACACCAACGAAAAGCAACGTTGCGTCTGGATGGCACTTGGCTTGGGGACCATCCTCGTACATTGGGGGACCGCCCTCGTACCCCTGGTTGAGATGATTGGGGGCTCAGCCCCTTGTCCTCCGGATGGGACGTTAAGAAGGAGGTCCCATGTACTCTTGCACATGTTTAAGAACAGCCAGCTCCATGTCCCAGACAGACAGAGGCTTGGCAGGTTAAACATGGATATCACAAGTCACATGTTTCCACTCTACGGATCTGCACGACTCTCTTTTGGAAATCTTGCAGGTTGGCATCACGTAAAACTTTGGTACCAAATGCCTACCTACCAATCCCAATCGATTCAGTTGAACCCAGAGTGGAGTTGGGCTGCGATTATGGGGCATTGTTCACCTTGCAAGGCGAATGTGTGCAACAAAGTTCACGCCGAGCCACCGGCCACATGGCTGTCAGCTCGTGATGGAAAATGATTGAACATTGCAAAATTTTACATGATTGTGCCAGGGATGGGTAAATTGGAAATTGGACACGTATTATACGTGACGTATTATACTCACGTATAATACGCGTATAAAACGTATAAAACCAAAAAAAGACATGTGGCACGTAGTTTTTCTCGTTATTTTGAGCACATCTCAATGCAAGTGAGCAATGAGGCCTAAATTAAAAGAGAAAAGATCAGCAACAGGATAAGTCATTTTATCAATTGCAAAAAGAACCCAGACAGGTAGCTAGATAGATACGATTCCCTACCAAATGTTGACATTAGGCAGGTCTGACTATTTGTGCTGCCTTTTCCATGCTAAAGAACTGCGATGAGCATTCACAACTCCTTTTCGCCATTGGAATGGTGTCATTTTGTGGTCATTGCTTTGTCTGCAAATTTCCACAAGGTCAGAAAAAGTACTGACCAACAAACAAATTCCTGCACAAAATTAGTTGGGTCTGAATAAAAAAATATATACCTGTTTCCTTTTGAATATTTTTAATTATATTGAATCTGTTTTAATTGATTAGGCATTAATTATTGTTGTTGGTACCTATTTGTTGGGAGCCCAAAAATTTTGAGAACTCGTTTTCGCCAACATTTGATCCAGACAGAGTGGTCAAGGCATAATGTGCTTTTCATTGTTTGCATTGGGAGCTCAGTACAGTTTTTGGCATATTCAACATCTCTTTAAACTTTACGAATTTTTTTACCTTTGAGCAGCAGTACCTTCTTGCCTTAAGGAACATGCCTTTGAGAAAAGGATAACAGAAGTAGGTAAATGGCATCTGTTTTAAGATAAAAATAATGTTGGGAAAACTGGAAAGGGAAAATTGCATCTCAAAAACATTTGTGAAATACGAGTAACCTCAGAGGAAGAGTAGTTTGGAGAATTACAGGACACAGAGAAGTAACGGTCACGTTATTTTTTCCATTTTTGAATGAGTTTAAATTTTGCACACGGTGTCTTGGATTTACTGAAACATTGGCTGCATCTCATTTGGCATAAACAGCACCATTTCTCACCAAACAAATCCAATCCACTCGTGCTCAACCTCAACATTACTGTGGGTACCTTGAACTTGGAAATTTCAAGCATTATAGGTACCTACCTTGAATCTGTTTGTAAACTGAAGGAGCAAATAGTTTAGTTTAGAAAATAAAATAAAGTGTTTTAACTTGTGGCATGGGTGAACCATGACACATCCCATCTTCCCACTGACCGTATTAATTTTGTACTGATATTAGGCCCAATGTGAGCCATTTGAAAACTGATTCAAAGTGCAGACAAAGCAATTCCCAGCATTGCCGATCAGTTGGGCTTAACCCCATAGTGGCATCATCATGCGATGGCTGTCCTCCTTTATTTGCTTTTAAGTCACGAAAAAATGAAACCCATTACAGAGAAAAATGTGAAAACATCCAGTAAACTAAAAGAAACTTCCCAGTCCCATTATTTCACACAACATGAACGAATCGACTTAAAAAAACTGGCATAAATGTCGATTGCTGCTCAAGTATTGCATCTTGACCCTATACGTTTTCGTTTAAACTTCTTTAATTATCTAAATAAATACAAATCTTACGGCTCTGGCAATATGCCCGATCAATTTACCCACCACGTTGCACCCCAAAAACATGTGCCATGTGCTGACATCCGGCGAAACGTATAATACGTGGGTTTTATACGTACGTATAATACTACGTATAATACCGTAAAGTTTACAGTATAATACGTGACGTATTATACCTACCCATCCCTGGATTGTGCCACAGTTGGATTCCAGAGGAAGATTTCAAAAACAGGCACACAGGTAGGTATAAGGGATTGAGGAAGGAAAAAGTGCATTTTCCAGCATAAAACTGCCCGTTTGGGGAGAAGAGAATAGTTCACTTTTACAAAAAGTCCTGCAAATGATGGACTAATCCGGAAGTGGCAACCTTGGATGACACACCTTCTGTTGTTTTAAATTCAAGAACATGCTGATTGTTTCGGTTGTAAGAGCTTGGTTGGTAGGCTTGTGAAATCGGAAGTGACTAAAATGCTGAACCTGCTTGTCCTGCTTGTCGCGCTTGTCCTGCTGGTAATATGGCCAGGAAAGGGTTAGGTTAGGGTTAGGTGAGGTTAGTTTAGGTAAGGATAACCTAATTTAATAATAACCTAACCTATTTAACCATTACCAGCAGGACAAGCAGGTTTCCAGCAGGACAAGCAAGACAAGCAGGACAAGCAGGTTCAGCGTTTTAGTCACACCCTGTGAAATCAAAGATGTGGATGTTCTAGAAGTGTCGGCTACTCGGCTCTGAAGTGAAAAATTATGCTCTTTTAATGGCGTGATTTGGTTTCTTGTTATAAATGGTTGAGCAGATGTTGCTGAAGTGTGTCTCTCCACACCTGGTTATCACAAGGGGCAGGAACAGATGGTTTGTAATTTCGTGCGCTTGCAACAACCTTTTCGGCTCCTCACAGCTTCTTCATCTTGATGCTCAGGCACATGTAGGCCCTACTGAATACACTCCTCACTGTTTCAAGATGATTTCTGTTGCACCACCTTTCAAACCCAAAAGTCCCCTCAATATCGGATGATGAAACACCACCAATAAGTTTGGCTCATTATCAGGCATCAGCGCATTTTCCAGGGTTATGAGCACGGAGCTTGTGTGTCTTCCTATCAGAAGACTGTCGACTTAAAAATCCAAGCTCTCTCACTCACCTGGAATCCTCTGCACCTCACAAGATTCAGAGACCTACTTAGGGTGTCCCTAAAGTTCGCGGTAAAAACATGTCGGCCCACCAACCGAAGGGCTATCTGTCCATAAGACAATGATGATTATGATTATCGTATTGCGTACTCCTATTGATGATGAACTCGACAAATTAGCTTGCATGACTCCTTTCATATGTTTTTGGTTTACACTCTCAAGCTCTTAACAATTTTGTGTGCAAATTTTTGCATTCCGTAGGTACTTTAAATTGCATTTTCTCAGACTGCAGCACATATGGCAAGCTGAAATTTTGACTCATGGAGAGAAAATGAACACGTAGGTACATACTTATCTATTATTTCCATGCCACAATGTTTGGAAGGGGAACGTAACTACTTTGAATGGCTTCATTAAAGGTTGGGTTTTATAAAGACCTTGTCTCAGTCATTCCTAAATCACAAAAGAACTGAAAAATTTCATTTTTTTCAGAAACAATGGGCATTTTCCATTATTCTCCCTGACAAGATCTTTTCTGTACCTTGATTTTCCAGAAAGTGGGCACCTTGCCAGAAGCAGCGTATCATCAGCTGACCTCAAGTGAAGGACCTTTAGTGAGTAGGTAAAAGAGCTTTAAGTGAAGGACCACAAAGACAATTTCCATAAAAACCGTTCAGACCAATTTTTTTTTCTGGGTGGCTTTAATTAAATTTGCGTTTTCAAATACATTTTCAAGAAACCAACAAGGATTAAACTTGCAGAAAATGTTTCAGAAAAAAGTGACCAAAATCATTTCGTCAGCCGGACAAAAACAAGAGACAGGCATTGAAAGAAGTTGCAAACAAAAAACATGTTGAAACAAACCTCGCGATGCAACGCCAGACACCGTCCACCATATTTCCACAGAGGTCAAAATTATGAAGAGGAGAAGCCAATGTGCTCAATCACGGCAGTAGTTGCAACCCAGATGCATAAAGGATTCCAAAATCCAAGGAATGTACCAATTTATCAGATCATTTGTCCATCCAGAAAGTGGTTAAATTCATGTTGGTGCACCAAAATTTATGAAGAAGGACTCACAGCAACACACAAAAATAGTTTGCAGCAGAGTAAGTAAGTCGGAACAAAGCTAGACCTATTTGGAAATACAGGCGCATAGCACACATCACCAGTAGGTAGAAAAATAAAGAGGAAACAGCATTAGCACTCGAAGGCTCATGATCCAAACAAATATGAGTACGAAACCTAATGCAATATTCTTTGTTCATATTTAAAAGCTTACGACTGATGAGAATTTTCCCCTCCTTGAGAATTTTGGGAAAATTCCTGGGAATTTTGGGAATATTCCTGGGAATTTTGTGAATATTCCGGGAAATTTTGGGAACATTCCAATTTTTGGGAATATTCTTTGGAATTTTAGGAATAATCCCATGAAAGTTATGATTTTCCCACGGGAACTCGAGGGCGCAGATTTGGGTTGAACATTGGGGAGAACGATGTGGGAATACGTTTTGGAGGGGGTGTACGGGGTCTGGGGCAGCACCCCAGCGGGGTTCCAAGGGGCAGGGGGTCTGGGGAACGGAGTCCCCCAGAAGTTGACGAAATTTTGAAATTTCAGGTCCATTTTTAATGAAAAATTGGGGATTTTACACAATAGTCTTGTCTGTCAAAAAAGACATTTTTCTGGATGGGAAAACCCTCCTTTGTTCCTGTCCCTGACACAAGCAAAACAACTGTCTTATTCATGTGCGATTCGGGAGTTTCACCACCCTGTGAGTGCATGCGTCCTTCAATTCACAAATCATTGTGTATGGATACGAGTGCGGTTTGACGACGTCGACAAAAGTCCACAAACAAAAATATGAGCAATTCAGAACACGGAAACTGCGGCCTAACAAATGGAATAAAAATAGGCAAATAAATGCACATTCTGTTGGTAAGAGATCCATATCCCATAACGACGCACATCCCACTTTTTTTCTGCCCCCTCAAAAACAGTTAGAGCGCACCGGTCAAAGCAAAGAGTCCCGAGATAGGCTAGCATAAAATGCAGGTAAACGAAAACTCACTCGACAAGAAGTCCAACTCAATCGGAGGATGATCGAGCAAGTAGGTTTCAGAAGCGCACGAATGATGTTTGAAGAAACAAAGCACACGATGCTTAAACCAACAGTGGTCGTCGTCATTCAAAATACATCTTTATACTTAGACCAACACCGGTCGTCGTCATTCAAAAATTCACAAGCACAAATTCAATTGGAATGTCCATTCAGAGGCGGTCAACACCAGCCAAACATCGTCGGTTCGTGAAATAAATAATTGCATGATTGGAGAAAAGAAGAAAAAAAGAAGCAATCGGCCCGAAAAACCGAAGAAAAAAGAAAACGAAGATATCCTTTTTTTCTTCTGTTGTTTATTTCTTAGAGTTTTAGGTACAGAAATTTGATTTTATTTACATACCTACTACCTACAAAAGGAAACTCAATGGGGAAAATGAAAGTATGTAGGTACCTACCTACCTCCCTACCTAATACCTACCTACTTACCTAGGTAGGTACTCCGTACCCACCTTGGTCAAGCCCAGCGTACCTATCGAATTGCGTTTTCTACAGTGAGGCGATGGAAGCAAGCTTAAGCCATGTGGCTTAAGCTTGCTTCCATGTGATGTGGCAAGACTTAACAGATGTGGCAAGACAGATGTGGCAAGACAGATGTGGCAAGTGCTTAACAGATGTGGCAAGACGATCCTCAGAAAAGCTCATGAACTCGGAGGGAATCCAAAGTTCATTCCAGAGAAATATGTTGCGGTTGAGAAATGAGAATCTATCAACGTTTTTGCATAACACGGGGGTGTAAATGACACTACCTAATGCTCCGGCTCTTGTACAGGCAGCATTCGGTGAAAGGACCCTTGAGAGGTCACTCCAACCACCATCCTGAAGGATGCACCTCCTGTACATTAAAATACCATGAATCTGTCTACGCGTGACAAGGGTTTCCCAACCAAGCTCCCTCCCAAGGAGCGAAACACTGGAATTGAATGAGAAATCACCAGAAACAAACCGAATTGCCCTTCTGTGAACTGCCTCGATGGCATCGATATGGCACTGTTGATGAGGGCACCATGTTGAGGAAGAATACTCAAGGATGGAATGGTAGAAAAATAAAGTATCGATTTGATCTTTTTGGAAGCATGGGCATAGTGCCTAATTAGGAACTTCAATTGATTCGAGGCACGTTTGACGATGTGATTGATGTGTGATCCCCAGTTAAGTGACAAGTTAAAATGCACACCGAGGTAGGCCTACTTAATTTCATGAGGACGTCCCAGAATTGATGAGCCGACACGATAATCAAAGACTGGTAGGTGCACAACCGAGGTGAAAGACATTATGGATGTCTTCGAAACATTAATTCATGCTATTCACTGTACACCATGCCAGGATACTGTCAAGGTCACTTTGCAGAGCAGTGGAGTCGTTTTGTGACTTGATGGATGACCCTATAAAGGACGATGTCATCTGCGAACAACCTCACATTAGAGGTGATATTCTCAGACAAATCATTAAATGAGAAATAACATTGGTCCACAAACGGAGCCTTGGGGTATGCCGCTGGTCAGAGGGAGGGGTTCGGATAGGTCACCGCAGACAAGCACTTGGAAATCCCTATTAGATATGAAGGTAGCAGCAATCCACAGGTAAAGGTTCTCGGGTATCTGCAGACAGGCAAGCTTGGATAAAAGGGTAGGGATGGCAACTTTGTCAAAAGCTTTCACCAAGTCGAATGAAAATAGCATCTGTGATGCAGGACTCAGCAAGAGCAGTAGAGATGTCATACACGAAGCTTGTCAGCTGTGATTCACATGAGAATTTGGTACGAAAACCATGCTGGCGGTGAGAGAAGAAATGTTTGCTCTCAATAAGTCTATACAAGTATCCAGAAACAATCTTCTCCATGAGTTTGGCCGAGGAACTGATAAGGCTTATGGGTCGAAATGATAGTCGTGAGCGCGTGACCTCCTTTTGGCATGGGTTTGACAATGCTTCACTTCCAATCCGAAGGGATGCCATTTTGACCAAGGGACACGGAGAAGAGCACATAAAGGAAATTTTTGATGACACCACAGTGATTTTTAAAAAAATGCCATGGGAATGGAGTCGATTATGGAAAATGTGGAATTCTTGGAGGACTTGATTGCTCTTTCAACAGCTTCAATTGAGATAAGATCTGCATCACTTGCACGCTAGAGGAAGGACATAAAAAATAAAAGGCCTTATTTTTAGTTTGAGAACTTCGACCAGCACAAAAAGCGTAGATACCATTCTTCTTTGGGCTATAAAATTATGAGGGCATGATTTTCCATATCTGGACAACGAACAACGGTTGACAGAAGCGTTGACAGTGGAAGGATCACGTGTCAGGCTGGTGCGGTATGGGTAGGTTAGTTGACGGATGTGAAAAATTCCATTCACGGACGTGCACATCAACACAAGGCTTGCTTGATCGGAAAAATGGAGGGGTGATCAACGCAATCAGGAATACAAACTCGAATGGTCTCGTGCTCCTCTGCCTTCACCAAGAAAAATCAACTGGTGACATAACTCGGCTCCTCCAAGCACCTTGGCTGGACAAAGTTGGTTGAGGCAATTGCGCATTGGCATGACAACTATAGCTTATAATTATGACCCACACATGACACAAACATTATGAACTTTTTACTAAAATTTCAGTGAATCAGGAAACTGATTTTTGGAGCATTTCTGGCGGGAAATCAGCCGATTCAAATTTCCATCTTTGGCGCTTGGCGTAGAAAATTCATAACTGAAATTTTGGGTGGGACAATTCATAACTTTTAAAATATTGGGGGGACGTGTCCCCCCGTCCTCCCAGGATCTGCGCCCATGCGGGAACTTCAATGTTTTTCACACAGTTCGTTTTTGTTGAATAAGATTATCATTTTGCCATTTACCACAAAATATTAGGTACCAGTCATTTCGCCATCATCTGCAGACCAGATATGTGCTGGCTTGAAGATGCAAAATGCACGAAAGCAGCAAAATTTTGCTTATTTATGTGGAGAAATTCAACAGGGCTGTGAATTCTGTGGTAATTACTTTTCTAGACTAATTTTGTTATAGTTCGCTCAGCTGTGAGCAGTTTTGCTCCTTTGAAATCGTTGTGTGGAGCTGCTCCCGACTCTGGAAATTTGTTGGAAAATTTACAAACATCTGCTCCTTCTTCTCGACGAGCATGAAGGCATGATCAAGAGTTCGCGAATGCAGCCACATGTCTGGTTTTGGCAGCTTTTACTGACAAAATCTAGTCTTGAAATTGCCATCCGGCAGTTTGTGTCTGAACTGCGTGGGTGCACTGGGTCTATTTGGCTAACTAGAAGATGCCAGCAGATGGATGAAAGAGTTTTAGGGAGTCATTATAGAAAATCCATGGCTAAGTAGGCCTATGTGCTCTTATTTGTCTGTTTCTATAACAGCTGCTCAAAGATATGTGGGTAGATACCTACCTACACACCAAAAGAGACAGATGGTTGCATACACTTTGGGCCAACAAAAAGAATTCATTATAATTTTTCATGCAGAATTATCTAGTTCTGCAAGGATGTGTGTACCCAGATGGAAGTTGATGGCATGGGGAGTCGCAAATCATGTCAAAATTTATTTTTAAATGGTTATATTTTGGGCAGCGTTTTTACTTCTAGCCTAGAAGATGCCTGTGGTAATGATGAGAAAATTCACCAGATTCTGTGCAAAAGCATCACAGCCCTGGGTTAAAGGTCAGCAGAAAATGCACTTATCAAAGTCCAACCCTTTCCTATCCTACCCCATTTATGCTAACGCTGGCTGCACTGGAGACATTTACTTAAATTTTGAATGTGAAATATTCTAAAGCAAGAATTTTGTCAGAAATTTTAATCGAAAATACCCGGGAATTATGGGAATATTCCCGGGAATTTTGGGAATATTCCCTTGCAAACTTATGACATTCAAAAACAGACAACGAAATCGATATGAGGCTGGAAATATTCCCGGGAAATTTCAGCGAAAATTCCCGGGAATTTTGGGAATATTCCTGGGAACATTCCCAGAGGGGCGGGAATATTCCCTCACTCCGAACACTACCCTCCTAAGAACCATGCCTGGGCATGGTATTGATATATTTTATGAGGGAGGTAGACACACCTACGCAGTGCAAGAACTGCCATAAAGGGCAATCGTTCACATTTGTGCACTTGAGTGAACAAATTATTGGAATGATTGAAAAAAGCAAAGAAAAACTAGTGGAGTGATGGGACTGTAGATAATCTAATGTTGAGGTAAATGTGGGCACAACAGTCCTGAGTCTAAAAATCCTAATGCCTAGAATGAGCAACAATTTTTTTTTCGTGAATGGCAGGTGACGCTGAAGATGGCATGACAGAAGTTCCCAAGGCAACGGCGTGAAGCTTTGCACTTATTATTATGCAGGCCTATTTCAAGTTTAGTTGAGCTCGGGTTTCCCCGGTTACACCCACCGCACGGGCCGAAACCAAGTAACGGTGAGGGTTTGCACTGCGGCGATCAAATTCGCACTTCCACCGAGTAATGCAGCGTTTGAAGCTGAGGAGGGTGATGAAGTGCAAAGCTTCACGCCGTGCACCATTCCAGTAACCAGCTCAACCAATGGTGGTAAAGTTAGATATGCCTTGCATATGAGATGGGTCTTGGAATGGCCCAAAGATTATTAATTTTTTATAATAATTTTCAAAGGTGAAACTCGGAACAAACCCGGAACTAAAGACTGCTCGGGCCCAAGCCAAGAAACGATCTCGATGGGGTGTCATGCACCAGGATGGGGTTGCACTGTTTCGGACTGGTATTTTGCACTGTGCGGACAAATGCCAAACATTTCTTTCCTCACAGAGCCTTGTTTCGACCGGTGTTTTCTCTTTCGCACATAGGTACCTGACCGAGGACATGTTGCCGCAACGGAGCGTGCTCACCAGTTTGGGAGTTTGTTACCGGAATACAGAACCAACTTGGTGGTGAATCGGATGCTGGAATTCAGATTGAATACCCAGCGTGGCTGACGGTGATTGGCCAGTTCACATGACTACCTAGGTACTTGATATTTGAGAGGGGGTCACGCCGAGACGTTTGTACATCCAGTCCGCCACACCCAGTGGGAGCTGGCAACCCCGTCTGCCGCATCCCGCGGGGGAAGCAATGGAGTGAAGTCCAATGGTGGACACAGCAGAGGAGAGGGGGGCAGGTGTTCGCGTGACCTTTAGTGACGTGCATTCTTCGTGGTGATGGGCTGTGTTGTGTTGTGTGGCTGTTAGTGCCACACCTTCCCCCTAAAAGGGACACAGGTTGAGAATTTTTGAGACTGGCCTCCTTACAGACTCGCAGCAACTTCTGGATGGGGGTGGTGGGAGGTTGGGTTACACTGTCAGCAGTTTACCCTGGGCAGCTTGGCTTGGACTCTCGCACGCACGTCCTCATCCACGCTCTTGCCTTACTTCGTCTTTCCGGCACATTACAAAGGGGGAATAGGTCGCCTTGCGTCAGTCGCGCGGCGAAGCGCTGTCTGGCATATTGCTCAGTTGACAAGCGCTGGGAGTCACGGAAGCACCAGAGGCGTTCGCCAGCAGCAGGGATGGGTAAACGTAGAAAACCCACGTATAATACGTGACGTATAATACGCACGTATAATACGTTGTAGAAAACGTATAAAACCTTACAGGGCATGTGGGGTATCAAACCACTCAGAAAAAGGCCGCGATTCATGCAAAAACAATCTTTTTGGAAAAAGGGACATTTCCCCAGACCAGACTGACTTCACAAAGAGTGCTTCCAAGTCCAACCACTAGGAGTGAACTCAGAAACGTAAGTTATTTTTCTGCTCCTCAGAAGGATCTTCATTGGTGAACGAGGTGAACGGATGTGTGCGAGGTGAACGGATGTAACCTACATCCGTTCACCTCGCTGGCCGAAAAGATGCATGCTGTCTCGGTGAGAGAACATGACGACTTTATTGTTGTCGTGGTAATTGCCGAGGCAAAAAAATGATGCATGCCTGACCGGGGTTTACCACGTCCAATGGCTTTTATTGCCTGTGGCCCCCAACATAGTATAGTTGGATAAACCACCATGGCATGGTGTTTTTGGACTTTTGATTTTGTTGTTCCAAGTTAGCAGCAAGAATCAAAACACGTGGACTTTAAAAAAAAAAATTTAAGTCTGCTAGGCCCATGCCTCAACCTTCTATTCGTTTTAATTTCCAGACACAAACTATTCTCAAGTCTTTATTCAAGTAGGCCCAAATTCAATTGGGCCCACGGCCCACTTGATATACAAACAGGTATCATACCTGTTTGTATGTACACTGGAAGAAACAACAATGTACATGTACCTACCCATACATGTGAAAAAATGTGACTGTTCAGATTTTAGTGAAAAATCTATGCTGTGGAAATTAAAGATCCTCATCAAGAACCAAGGCCAAAATCTGACATCTCCAGAAAGCTTGGTTGCAATCTGGTGCTTTGCTTGCATAAGAATGAAGCACACATTTCGGTGGCAACAGTTAAATGGGAAGAACCCATGTATGGGTACATGAATGTTTCTCCCACTGCACTCGTAAGTGGTTGTACAAGGTAGGCCTGTGTAAACCTGAGGTGTACATATCTGAGGTGTGTATCTTTTCTACAGGGTCTCTCAAATCATTTGTTTGCAGCATTTCTTTTTTTGTCCGAACAGTTTGAAAATTGCAATTGCAGGCAAGAGCAATACCACTGGAGAACGTAAATAAAATGCTATTAGGTAGGCCTATGTGTGGAAAGTGGTTTAGTCAGAAGCACTTGTATCTGGTTGAACAGTAGCAGCGAAATTAATGTACCCATAGGTACATGTAAAAATTGCTAATGTTAAGATTTTTGCAAAATTTTATGCTGTTGAAATTAAAGATCCTCTTTTTGGCCGATGTGAAAATCTGACACCTCTGGCATGTTTGATTCAAATTTGGTGCTTCAATTTCTGCCACCTGCACAATAATAAAAAGAAACAAGAAATGAAAAGTTTCGGGGAAGACCCATAAATCACAAGAGGTACTTATCTGCTGGTATGAAAACAGATTGTGAAAACGATCTTGAATTAGCCAGTCTAAATTTGGTGATTTCTGGAAAACGTTTCATTCAATCAACCTGACATTGCCAAAAATGATATCGTAGGAAAAATGCACCCCAAAATGATGTGCCACATTGTTTTAGGTTTTATACGTTTTATACGCACGTATTATACTGGGGTTTTATACGTGCGTATTATACTACGTATAAAACGTATAAATATACCGTATATGACGTGACGTATAATACGTACCTATCCCTGGCCAGCAGTACGCTTACTCCCTCTCCCCAGCTGCGAGGCTGCACTGACCATGCAGTGGGGGGCTGCCGACTCAGGGCTGGTTACCTGCTTAGATCTGGGCATGTGTCCCAGATCTCAACTTTATCGACCCCGTGTAAGGCACCGGATCGGATCTGATCCCAAGTGTCATGCCTAGGACCTCAAGAGCATTTCAAAAATCTCACGAGTGCATGTTAGCAAGAAATCTTGTCTGCGTTCCTGACTCCACATGATGTTTTGGAGACAAAGTCTGGGGTGCCGAGCTCACCTACGTTTAGCTCGGGTTTGGCTTCACTCCGTATTCTTATCTCTCATTGCTTTTTCTAATTGCACTTCGTTGAGCCCCGGACCTCTATGCACCTGTACCTATCTGACCTTTTCTTTCACACTCCAAACAACATAAACAAATAAACAAATGGAACAAACAAAAAATTAACAATGTGAAGAGAAACAAAACAGATGCCAATGGTTAATCTGATCAGATGGAGGGTTCGTGTTGGTTGGTGACACTTTCCTGATGTGATGATGGTTGTACCTGATTTGAGAGTGTTTGCTGCAGTGTGATGGTGTCGTTGAGAAATTTCCTCACGATATGGCATGTGTTTATGATGGCTGCAGGGGCGGTCTGGCCCGGTCGGGGATACGGGAAACCCCGCCGTTGCCCCAGCCGTGTGTGTTGCCCCTTTGCCTCAAAGCAATTACCCGCCCTCTCCTGTCTACTCAGAAGTCCATGAGCGACTGGCGAACATGGACGAAATCGAACCATTCCAACCTAAACAAAGCGCAATAAGTCAGTAGCCTGGCATTTCTGTTCTGTTTTTTCCAACTTCCCTGACCTTTCCCCTCTTGCCAAGTCGCTCTATTTCTTTTCCTGGGTCGGTGCCAGCATCAGCGCAGATGACTGATCTGATCACGCGGATTATGATCTGCTACAAATTTGATGGATGTTGCGTTTTGAATTTTTAGCAAGTAAGAGCCGTAAAAACATTTTTTTCAGGTGAAGTTAAACTCAAACCAGCCTTTCATTTGCCTGAAGTGCTGCCAGATCGCAGGTTTTCTCGCGGAATTCCGCAAGTTTTTGAGCTTCCCTGCGGGAAAATTTTGGGTTTCGTGGGTTGCGGTTTTTTCGCAGGTTCGGCTCTGCAATTCACTGTTTTTCCGCCAGTTTTTCCGGCAGAGTTTTTTGTTCTTGGTTTCTGTTTTTGGTGGAGTTCTTCTGTTTTTTTTTCTTGTTTTGGAAGAAATTATTTTTGCGGGTAACAATTCAATTCATCCCTTGACTCATGATTCCTTATCAGAGTTGATTTGATTCATGAATCATCAAATAGCATCACATTCGACCGACGGCATAATGTTGGCCGTCTAAAATTGACTTGCTTTGCTGGTGAAATTCGACATGACTCATTCTTGAACACTGCAATCTGTGGAACACTGACTCTCTCTTGAGACAGAGCAGTTGTCGTCACTCTTGTGTTTGTGTTCGGTAATCGGTGTCCTGCCGAAAGTTTGGGATGTTAGAAACATAGGCTTTCAAATGACTAGAAATGCTGTGTGGGCAGGGGTGGATAGAAATCATTATTGTGGAAAAGATACCTGCCGAAAGGATGGGCAAACTTTTGTTTTTGGAGAAATCTTTGGCAAATTTTTTGGGGAATTTTTTGTCAATTTGAGGAAATTGAGGAAATTCCAAAAGCTGCTTGCATTCACAGAGGTCGAGATCGATGCTCCACTGCCTGTTCAGACCGGAAACACCTGGTTAATTGGCTAAAACTGGCTGCTTCGTCAAGGAAACAACAGGCATTGCAATTTGCAGTTCATTGGTGGGTCCTGGATCCTGCTGCATGGAACAACAAAGAACTTTGAAATGCAACCGCAGAATCAACCAAATGATCACATTTTTCTCTCCAGATCCAGATGGAAAAACGTGGCCCTGAAATGTTCAGCGGGAGCATGGCTTGCATTTCATTCCAAACCATATCCCAATCCAGAGGTTTCCTTCACAAAACAAACCTCTTCATTCAGAATTTGGGTGGAATTTCAAATTTCTCAACCTGAAATGTTCAGCGGGAGCATGGCTTGCATTTCATTCCAAACCATATCCCAATCCAGAGGTTTCCTTCACAAAACAAACCTCTTCATTCAGAATTTGGGTGGAATTTCAAATTTCTCAACCTGAAATGTTCAGCGGGAGCATGGCTTGCATTTCATTCCAAACCATATCCCAATCCAGAGGTTTCCTTCACAAAACAAACCTCTTCATTCAGAATTTGGGTGGAATTTCAAATTTTTCAATTTCTCACAATTGTGTGTTTTTGTGGCCAGCGGTTTTTTGGCTGCTTTTTGAAATTTCTCGTGGTTCCGTTTTTCCGCGGGTTTTTTCACGAAAATCGGGTTTTAAAAAATCATCTGGTAACACTGATTGCCTGTCATCGTTCATCACTCATTGCTGGTCTGCCTGATTTCGGGTGGTTCGAAAAAGCTATTTTTGAAAAAAATGTGCATTCTGAGCACCGTTTGAAGTTCCATTTTTTCAAAATTTTCCCCTCTTCGGGGAGGGGGACACCCCCTCCCCGAACCTCTCCCCCAGCGTCCTCGGATCTATGTTGCCCCTAGCGTGAGTTTCCCGCCTGGCAAGTCAGCAGCCAGATCGCCCTGGATGGCTGCTTTTTGAAGTTCCATGTTGGTAGGTGTGTCTTTGAAGGCCCAGTGTATTGAGACTGTTTTGCAGTGTTTCGGGATGAGGCCAGTGGAGGAAACAACAATTGAGATTGTGACCACTTTGTCCATCCCCCACTGGTTCTGTATTTCAATGCGGAGATCTGAGTACTTGGTGATTTTGGTTATGTGTGCTGTGGTGAGGTTGTTGTTGTTCGGAATGGTGATGTCAATGAAAAAAAATGGTTTTGGCTTGTTTGTCGATGAGCGTGATGTCTGGTCTGTTGTGGTGTATGGTTTTGCCTGTGATGATAGTTCTGTCCCAGTAAAGCCGGTGTGTGGCATTATCGTGGACAGCTGGTGGGGTGTAGTTTTGATATGGAACTGAATGTGGAGGGAGTTTGTGTTTGTAGTCGGTGTCAGCCAGAACCCTGCAACCTGAGGTGATGTGCTGATTAGTTTCAGGTGTTGAATGGCACATACGGCAGGAGTCATCTCTTATGGCCTCCTTCCGGATGTGCTTCCTGTAATTGCGTGCGTCAATAACCTGATCCTGAATAGCAATCATGAACCCTTCGGTCTTCGGGAAAAGATCACTTCCAAGTCAGCCATGCGTTCGACGCTTCGATGTCGACATGTGACTGGCTGAGATCAAAGTGATGTCTGCCGTGGAGAGCTTTCTGGGCCCATGATGTGTGCTTTTCTGCTTTGGTTGTGATTGGAAGTGATGAATCTGATTGTTGGAGGTTGAATGGTGTGTGGTTGGCATTTGCAAGGCTGATCGCTTCGTGTAATGGGGATTCTCTGCTTTTTGCCAAAATATCTCCTCAAACAATTTACCTACCTGCTCATTATGCAAATTAACAATGTCTACAATACGTCTCCCACCTTCTTTCCTAGGGAGATTCATCCTCTCAACGCATGCATGGGGATGATGTTTCCTATGGCTCGTCATCATCGTCCGCGTGTCATTCGCTGGAGACGCTCTAGCTTTGTTCGTGACCATTTGATGATTCCAAAAGTGTGTGTGAGTTTTGGAATTGCATATGTGTTTATGGTTTTGATGGTGTTTGTGCCGCTGAGGTGTGATTTCAGGATGTTGGTGAGCCTGTTCCGGTGTGCATTGGTGATGTCAGTCCTGATCTGTTTGTGGTTTTTATGAAAGTGACTCTGAACAGTCTGTCCTTGGTTCGGTCTGCTGGAACAGTCTCCCTGGAACAACTTGGTTCATATAACAAGCAGTGCCTGTTCATTCGGTAGCTGGTAAAGGTTTATTCCAATCAAACCCTTCTCTAACTTTCTGGAGTGGTTCACCAGTGAACTCTTCAAAACTTTTTGACTTTGACAAGACTTTTAACTCTTCAAAACATTTTGACCTCTTAGGATAGACTTCGACACAATTAACTGGCATTTGTGAAAATCTCGAAATGAAAGTGAGGGAAATCGCAGCAACATTCTCCAATGTGCATGACACAAGAAATAAAAGTTTCGGTTTTGGGGCCATTGTACTGACTTGCCCTGTGACAAAAACATGAAGTAACTGAAATTGTGTGCGTTGTTGGCGGTTGTTGCAGGGCCTGTTGCCACGTTTGCAAGCATTTCCTGACATCCTGGTTGCCTGCTTTCATGATTTCAGTGTGTAATCTCCATAAATAACATATCTAATGTTTTGCAATTTTCTCTAATGCTGGGGGACGTACCTGGTAGGCATAAAATGGCATCCCATGTCCTAAAAAGAAGCCGATGGGTGCCAGGTGGTGGATTCTGTTTTTAAAGACTCTTGGGAATCAGGGGGTCAGAAGAATTGGCCCAGATCATCAATGAAATGCTGAATGGAATGGGATCATAACAAAACGACTTGTGATGGTCATTGGTCAGCTTTCTTCAGCCTCGTCATAGTTACTCCAGCGGTTTACCTGCACATCTTTGAATTTCTTCACCTTGACTGACATTCAGAGCACTGGGCAGAAATCACATTGCGTCAACATCCTTTTGGGGCCCGTCGCAATGCTTTGTTTTAAGTCGTTATCAGGGGGTACCGTATATTTCGTTACATCTGTCGTCATGCAATGGTTTCGGCTGAGCATGGCTTTTCCCAGTGGACATTTCTCTGGCCGCCTTTCCCAATGAAATAATGGTCTTTTGTTCCATATCCTGTTAGAAGATCTGGCTCGACTCCAGTGGGCTACTTTTTGCGGGGACATGTAGTCAAGCCCTCTTACGTCCACCGGATATCCTCAACAAGTTCATACTAACATTGCTACATCTTCAGGGAGATTATATAAAAAAATTTCAAGTGGGTACCCAAACAGGGCTTAAAGTGGAAAATAAGAAGGGCCGGAGCTCCCTTTTCGGAAAAGGGACCAAGCACTCGAAAAAGGGACCAACAACCAGGGGTTCCTCCCATTCCAGAATGTTGCAGAGGGCATTTCAAAGGAAGCATATGGGCTCAGACCCAGTCGGGGGTCTGGGTTTGAGCCCCGTTAGGATTCTAAGAGGCAAAGGTCCTGGTGGGTAGTTGTGACATCGCAAAAGAGCACACATGGAATCGACAGACATCTTGAAAAAACATGGGTTTGACACTTTGAAGAAAAGGACTGCCGGAGCTCAGCTCCTGAGGCCGCAGGGACGGCCGGAGCTCAGCTCCGGTGCGCTCCGGCACACTTTAAGCCCTGTACCCAAAGTGTCTGGCGATGGCCGCAGGGATGGGTAAACGTATAAAACCTACGTATAATACGTCACGTATTATACTCACGTATAATATGTGTATAAAACGTATAAAACCTTTCCAGTCATGTGGGGTATCAAACCACTCAGCAAAAAGCCGCGGTTCATGCAAAAACAATATTTTTGGAAAAAAGGGACAGTTCCCCAGACTAACTTCACAAAGAGTGCTTCCAAGTCCAACTAGGTAGGTACTAGGAGTGAACTCAGAAACGTAAGTTATTTTTCTGCTCCTCAGAAGGATCTTCATTGGATAAACCACCACGGCATGGTGTTTTGGACTTTTCTTTTTTTGATTTTGTTGTTCCAAGTTAGCAGCAAGAATCAAAACACGTGTACTTTGAAAAAAAAAAACCCAAATTTTTAAGTCTGCTAGACCCATGCCTCAACCTTCTACTTCGTTTTAATTTCCAGACACAAATTATTCTCAAGTTTTTATTCAAGTAGGCCCAAATTCTATTGGGCCCACTTGACATACAAACAGGTACCTATCATACCTGTTTGCATGTTCACTGGAAGAAACAACAATGTACTCATACATGGAAAAAATTGTGACTGTTCAGATTTTAGTGAAAAATCTATGCTGTGGAAATTAAAGATCCTCTTCAAGAACCAAGGCCAACATCTGAAGAACCAAGGCCAACATCTGACACCTCCAGAAAGCTTGGTTTAGTTGCAATCTGGCACTTTAATTTCTACCATCTGCATAAGAATGAAACACAAGTTTAGGAGGCGACAGAATGGTAAAAACCCATGCATGGGAACATTTATGTTTCTCCCACTGCAGTCGTAAGTGGTTGTACAAGGTAGGCATGTGTAAACCTGAGGTGTACATATCTGAGGTGTGTATCTTTTCTACAGGGTGTCTCAAATCATTTGTTAGCAACATTTCTTTTTTTGTTCGAACAGTTTGAAAATTGCAATTACAGGCAAGAGCAATACCACTGGAGAACGTAAATAAAATGTTATTAGGCAGGCCAATGTGTGGAAAGTGGTTTAGTCAGAAGCACTTGTATCTGCTTGAACAGTAGCGGCGAAATTAATGTACCCATACATGTAAAAATTGCTAATGTTAAGATTTTTGCAAAATTTTTATGCTGTAGAAATTAAAGATCCTCTTTTTGGCCAATGTCAAAATCTGACACCTCTTGTGTGTTTGATTCAAATCTGGTGCTTCAATTTATGCCACCTGCATAATAATAAAAAGAAACAACAAAAGAGAAATTTCGGGGAAGACCCAAAAATCACAAGAGGTAGGTACCTGCCTGCTGGTATGAAAACAGATTGTGAAAACAATCTTGAATTAGCCAGTCTAAATTTGGTGATTTCTGGAAAACGTTTCATGCAATCAACCTGACATTGCTGAAAATGATATCGTGGGAAAAATGCACCCCAAAATGATGTGCCACATTGTTTTAGGTTTCATACGTTTTATACGTACGTATTATACTGGGGTTTTATACGTGCGTATTATACCACGTATAAAACGTATAAATATACCGTATAATACGAAACGTTTTATACTTGCCATCCCTGGGCCGATGGGTGCATTTGTCAACAGGCCAAGGGATCCACTTGTATTGCAGAGGTGAAAAAGTTGAGGACGAAAAACAATCGTCAGTAACACAAAAATTTCAGTTAGATTTTTGGCCTACCGTGCACCTATGGAATTACGTCCACACTTATTTACATCTGTAATGAAAAAACAGAAAAGGAGACTTGAAGAAAAAGTGACAAAGTTCATATGAAGATATAGGGAATCTGAACTTTTCCACCATACATAACAAAACATGCCTTAGAGCCATTTTATGGAGCGCCACATTGCCATGCAACAGCAGAGCGTGGTCGTGCTTCATTTCGGTAGTTGTCTTTGTGTTACGGAATGTTGCATTTGGGTGGTATTTGATCAACTCCTGATCAACTGCAGTTGTTCAGTTCTCTTCGATGTCTGGGCAGATGCCTAAAAAGTTGATGCCATTGTGAACAATTGTGAAACCTGGCAAATCGCAAACCCTTTCGAGTTCGGTGAAAAATAGTTGACAAGGATAGGTATTTTTCCAGCACATTGATTTTCACCAAATGAAGTTTGCCAACACAGAGTAATCACTCCCTCAAAATTTTATGGGGAAAGTGAACTTACATTTAGAATTTGTCAGCAAATCTCGAATTGCCGCAGTATTCTTCGACAAATTTGGAGTGTTTTTTTTTTGTTGACAAACTCTTTGGAAAAATTCAAAGGTCTGCTGCCGTATTCACCAAGTGAATTTACGTGGGGTGAGCCAGAATTAATGGCAGAAACTTCTTTAAATGCCTTGGGCTCAGCTTTGATCCATTATGCCAGTGTTTCTTAAACTATGTGCCGCGGAGCAACATCGCGCCGTGGGCAAAATTTCATCGTGCCGTGAGCATGTGATGGAAAATGTTAACAAAACCTGGCACTTCTCGCGTGGGCAATGTGGCAAATTATGATTCCCTGATTTTTTATTCGCGAAATCCCCATTATTCGTGAAACTTGAAGATGCAACAAACACACGCACCAAGTGCAGACTGAGAAATGGGGAAAAGTGGCGAGCTCCCATTTCCCGGTCCCGCCACAGTTCCTTCCGATGGTTTTGTCCGGAAGCAACCCTTTTTGATCATCCTTGTAAAAACGAAGGCTGTTCGAAATCAAGTGAGACTGTTGTGACCATTTCTGTGTTCTTAGTCCATTTCGTTCGCTTTGTGATTTTTCAACAAAATCACCCCCTTCGGCCAGGGATGTGCAAGGTAGGGTACCTTAGAGGGGGGTAAAGAGGTCTACGACGGGGGGGTAGGGCACCGAAAATGCGGGGGTCTGGGGGGGCGGTGCCCACCAGCGGGGGCCCAGGGGGCAGCGCCCCCGGCAGGGGGTTTGGGGGACGCTGTCCCCCAAAAGCTGAAGCTTTTTTGAAAAATTAGGGGTCCTCGGGATGCCATTTTACGACATTTCATGTCCTTTTTTCTTATCCTGGAGGGTTTGCAGTCGCAATAGATGGAGCAAGGAAATAACTGTCAGACACGACTTTCTGGATGATTTTTTTTTTCATTTTACCATTTTCTGTAAATAAAAACAGAAAGTACAAAAAAAACAGAATGTTGCTATTGAAGTCCTGGGGTGTGCAGGGCACACACCGGGACTTCGGCCAAGGGTCCCCTCAGAAAAAAGCCAGGGGGTAACATCGGCCGAAGGTCGAGGTTACCCCCCCTAGCCTTTTTCCGGCAGGGGAATCAAAACAGGAATTACAAAAGAAACAGAATGTTGCTATTGAAGTCCTTCCTGGTGTGTGCAGGACGCACGAGGACTTTGGCCAAAGGTACCCTTGGAAAAAGGCTAGGTGGGGTAACCTAAGCCAAAGGCCGAGGTTACCCCCTGGCCTTTTTCCGGCAGGGGAATCAAAAAGGAAGTGGGTACAAAAGAAACAGAATGTTGCTCTTGAAGTCCTTCCTGGTGTGTGCAGGGCACACACTTTGGAGGGCTTCAATAGCAACATTCTAGGGTGGGGGTAGGGAGGGTAACCTCTGCCAAAGGCCGAGGTTACCCCCCCTTGCCTTTTTCCGGCAGGGGAATCAAAACAAAGTACAAAAGAAAATGTTGCTACGTATTGAAGTCCTGGTGTGTGCCCTGCACACACCAGGACTCTTTTTCCACCTTTTTCCAACGGTACCGTCGGAAAAAGGCTGGGGGGTAACCTCGGCCGAAGGCCAGGGGGGGTAACCCCCCTACCCCCCTATGCCCAACCCTGCCTTCGGCGCTGATTCACCCGATTTTACAATTCTGCTTGTCCGTAAACATGTGCTACAGGGTGTTTTAAAAAGGGACCTTCAGAGCACCTGCCGCTTCCCTTGATTCTTCCTCAGCTGAGAGAAAGCGCATGCTTTTCACATGTTTTGCAACTCAGGGAAAAGCAAAAACTTCAGGTTAACAATGTGAGGATTGAACATTTGAAGCAGTTCACATTCAGTGCTTCTCCTGGCCAGGTACTCGCCCTCAATTGCATTTGTTTGTTTTTCAGCAAAACCTGCGTTGGGAACCTCTGATGACGAACCCGTTTTTTCAGAAATCTAGCCAAATCCTACGATATCTCTCACCATTGATGCTTTTTTGATGTCGTACAGATTTCTAACAGCAAGAAAACGCCCCACATCCTCAATTACTGTTCCTGTGATAACTTCAATGTTCTCTGCTCAATGTTGTCAGCTTTTTCGACCAACTTCTCTGAATAAACGTCCGTTGTTTTCTCCGGAACAGGAAAAATAACATAAAGTAGCCCCTAGCGAAAGAGCACAACCCCCTCCAGCATAATGGATAAAAAACTATTCTTTTTTTCCCGATGAACGCGAAAAATCATACCACTGCTCTTTTGTCTGACATTTCAAAATAAACACATTTCCGGCAAATTAATTCACGAAGTAATTTTCAAATGCATCCAAAATCTACAAGGCTGGAGCATTTCCCTTGAAATTTGACCAGAGTATACTACGCAACAATGAGTTTTTAAGTATGGTCAAAACAAGACCCGTAGGTGCTAAGGGAGGGTCACAGTAGTATCAGTCTCACTTGATATTGAACAGCCCTCGTGTCAGCTTGACTTCCAAATCTTAAGAAGCAGGTGACATTTTGGTGATGGTTAAATGCCACAAGTTCTGTTTCATTGCTGCAAAAATTTTCTTGGTGGTGTAGTTGAAGAAACACTGCATTATGCCACCTAAAACCACTCTGGACATTCTTCCCTCACATCGATGCAAATTTCCACCTTTCTCGTGCAATGTCAGAAGCTCTGCATTTTTTTTTTATCAAAAATGGGGGTCTCTTTTACCTCTGAGGTGATTTGACTAGGGTCAGAAATGGTAAAATTGCAGTCTTGGCATTGCACCTTCGAGTTTTTAGAAAAATACAAGAATTGCGCGATCTGAGTTTGGCTATGCCTGAAGAATAATTCAAGGAAGAATAATTCAAATTATTTTTAAACAAAAATAATTCATAAATAATCAAAATAAAATCAAATTCATCAAAAAATAAAATCAAAATTCATCAAAAAATAAGATCAAATAAAAAATAATCAAATTATTTTTTAAATTAAATGTAAATAAATTATTATTTATTTCAAATTCAAAAATAAAAATTCAAGGAAGAAGCTTTCAAGACAGCGGATTGGAGTGTGTTGGGGTCTAAAGGGCTGTAGAATAGGTCTCACTTCATCTTAAGATACTTCTGCGCACCATCGATATTTTGCTTCTTCGGAACCAGACTTTTTCTTGTGACCCAGAGTTTTTTTTAACAGCCTGAACTGTACCTTTCCCCATACTTCAAGAAAAAATCTGCATTCTTCCTACAACAGTTGAAAATGTGGGGCATTAGCCTACTGTGGATTGCTTTAAAACCGGCAGGAGTATGGGTTTCATATTCGTTGAGTCATATTCATGCAAGTGAACTGCTTGATTCGTTTTATATCCTTTTAAATACCATGCGTTTTCTTCATAACATAAATCACATCAAATTCGAGTGCTGGTTGGTGCAAGCATCCACCAGAGATCGATATTTTAGTGAACAAAAATTGCACACAGGGTACCCAGAAATGTGATGTCTTGCGTTCGTTTTGGCTCCCCCTGCATATGTGACATGTTTCAAGGCAGATTAACATTCTTACGACATACGAAAGTTTCTTGTACCAACTGCAACTTTTGTTGCCGTAACTTGAATGAAAATGCCGTGGTATTTGTCATCATATTGTGATGGCAAGGAAACTTATGTGTTGGCAAATTTCTGCAGGATTCCAGATTGGAACAAATTCTTTGCATGGAAAATGTCCAGGGAATCAAGATATGGGTAGCCAATTTAATTTACGTTTCAGCAGAAGGTTCAGTTTTGATGAAAAGTCATGAGGGGGAAATAACCTTTTGGATGACAAATTCTGATTGAGAGTTCAAGGATTGGTGAAGGCTTGAGGATCACTTAAAAAACGAATTATTCGAATCACGAATGCCACTGACTGGAAAGCTAGGAGATTTTTTTTTTACTGTTGGCCTCTCAATATATTTTCAGGCCATTATTTTTTGTCATTTGTTTTTTATTTTTTCCATAATTCGACGAGTTAACAATCAAATGCTCACATCAAACATTGCCAAAAATATTTGAAGTAATTAGCCACAACACAAGCAAAAAAATCATACGGTGGCAAGCGATGATCAAGATATTTTTTGTTTTTAGGCGATTTCAAAATTCAAAAATCAAATTCAAAAATCAAAAAGCTAGGAGATAATCACCTCAATCCAAGGGCACAGCTCCAAGTTTGCATAAAAAGCCAGACCCCTGGCTGAGATTGTCAACTCAAGGTGCTGACCACTATGACCTGGGCTACAAGAGTGAGTGGCTGTTGTAATGATTAGGGCACGGATTGATATTCCCTTAAAATTATGAAATATGCGCATAAAATATGCCTCGAAAACATCAAAATATGCCCAAAAATGTGAAAATATTCCCAAATATGCTAAATATTTTGTGGATTTTTTCAATTTTGTTGAAAAAAAGAAAAAAAACGAACGTTCCATTGGCTGTCTGCTGCATCAGCCAGCCAATCACAGAGCAGAAAACTCCAGCTGTGCAGGTATGCTCGATCGGGCCCGATCAAGCATACATAGCCGAGTCTGATGAATTCGAAAATGCTCGCTCAGCGCCTGGTAGAAAAAAGGTAAAAAAAGACGAAAATTGTTTTTTTCATGCCCGCATCTTGGACCTCACGAAAGAATGCAAAATGCATGGATTGAAGCAAAACTATCGCTGTTCGTGTAGGTACCTACATAACCCAAAATGCTATTTTTCAACAAAATGAATGGAAAAAGGGCAAAATATGCCAAAATATTCCCTAACTCCAAAATATTCCAAAATATGCCACACAACCATGGCCTCAAAACAACTCAGCTTAACATGGCCCATGCAGATCCAAGGTGTCAGCGCTCTGTCTGAAACAGGGAAAAATATGCTTTTATGCAAAATCCTGGCCCTAGTAATGATGGTGTGATGCACAATGCCAATCTCTCCATGGAACCCATCCATCCACTCATGGCATTTTTAACCAAGGTAACCAGAAGACTTTCCAATGATGATATATGTATCCTTGTCAACCTTCAGTCTTGTCCAGACCTGCTCAGTTTGTCTGGGAGGAAAATAAAACAGACTTTAAATTTAATCTGAAGGAGACTCATGTTATTCTGCAGGGCGCCCACTTTACATGGAATCAGCACTTGATTCTCAGCACTTGTTCTGACACACGCATTGGCTGGAAGGGCTGGTCTCTGAGACCCATGTACGCTTCCCTTTCCTTTCTCTTTTGGGCGAATATTGGTTGCAAGAAGTCTATGCCCGGCCACTTCAGTCACCTGGACATTCATTGACAGCAACAGTGCAATTTTAGTGCGCTGTGATTGGATCCCCTGTTGATTCACAAAGCCCCTGCTCAGGGTTGGGCATAGGGGGGTATGGGGGGGGGGTTACCCCCCTGGCCTTCGGCCGAGGTTACCCCCAGCCTTTTTCCGAGGGTACCCTTGGCCGAAGGCCAAGGGTACCGTCGGAAAAAGGTGGGAAAAGAGTCCTGGTGTGTGCAGGGCACACACCAGGACTTCAATAGGTAGCAACATTGTTTCTTTTGTACAATCTGATTTGATTCCCCTACCCCGACCCCCTACCCCCCCCCCACCGACCCCCTAGAATGTTGCTATTGAAGTCCTTCCTGGTGTGTGCCCTGCACACACCAGGAAGGACTTCAAAGCAACATTCTGTTTCTTTTGTAATTCCTGTTTTGATTCCCCTGCCGGAAAAAGGCTAGGGGGGGGGGTAACCTCGACCTTCGGCCGATGTTATCCCCCTTGCCTTTTTCCGAGGGGACCCTTGGCCGAAGTCCTGGTGTGTGCCCTGCACACCCCAGGACTTCAATAGCAACATTCTGTTTCTTTTGTACTTTCTGTTTTGATATGCAGATAATGGTAAAATGAAAAAAAAAAAAAAACTCATCCAGAAAGTCGTGTCTGACAGTTTTTTCCTTGCTCCATCCATTGCGACACCAAACCCTCCAGCATAAGAAAGAAAGGACATGAAATGTCGTAACCCCCTGCCGGGGGCGCTGCCCCCCTGGACTCCCGCTGGGGGGCACAGCCCCCAGACCCCCCTTACTGGGGGTTGCCGCCCCCAGACCCCCTTCATTTTCGGTGCCCTACCCCCCCCCGCCGTAGACCTCTTTCCCCCCTCTAAGGTGCCATACCTTGCCCATCCCTGCCCTGCTCAACCAGAAGAACACCCCATTTAGGCCCAACGTTGCATTTTTCGATGAAGTAACTGTCATGAATGGCAATGAGTACGCTCTCAAGCAAGTATATCTTTTGTCTCG
>JASGXE010003943.1:0-27140 GCA_030068105.1 Sinentomon sp. SZTP_YWyxl
AAAATTTTTGAGTTTAGATGTTTTGGTTTTGCAAGGATAACCTGAAGTCAGACTATGCTCATAATTCAGTGGGAATCTTCCGTTGGTGCGAATTTTTCACGGTTATTTTCGTAACGATTTTTGTATATTTTTGGAAACTAGAAGGCTTCCTCTACAACTCTTCCGCAGGTCGTAACCATGTTGTAACGGAAAAAATTGCGCAATCTTTGAAAATACCTGGAAGGAACCCGGAATTTTACAACACCGAAATTTGAGCACATTTTTTTCTCAATTGGTTTGAGAGTTTTTCCCGACGAAAGGTTGGGATCATTATACATGTGTGGAAGCGCTCATTTTTCATCTTTGCACCACAGCAAGCCACATCAAAAACCGTCGCTTTGTTCTGGCGGATATCCCCTTTAAACGCCGCAATCTAGTAGCACACAGTTTGGCAACACGAAAATCCCGGAGTTCCTCCACTTCTTCCTTAAAACGTTGTGCTACAAAGTTGTCAACCTTCAGTTGCGAAACCACTCGTGAAGATCTCACCCCCAGCGCACCCCATTTTCTACTGGGAATGGTTTTTTTCTGTCTTTATCGATTTAGGGAAAATGGGCAGACTTAGGACAGCTGAAGCGACGGAATTTTTAAAAACTGCTATGGAAGGCAAGAAAATCACTTGCTTGATACAATTCGATTTGGAGTAATGTTACGTGAAACCCGTCGGTAAGAATTGCAGCTCAAAATTGTTGGTGCAACATGCGCAATACCGACATCTTCAATTCGATGTCATTGCTCAAGTACGAGTACCCAGAGTTGCCAAAAAGCTCATAAAATTATTTTGATGCAACTCCCACTTTCCTCTTTTTTGATCTCAGGCTGTGAGTCCGCACCAGATCAGAAATTTCAGCTTTCACATTGCAATTTACCGCAGTTTTTCGTCGATAAAATACGTTTTAACTCATTTACCAAATTAAATGGCCATTTTTGAGATTTAAAAAAAAAGAACACTGCTCCGTGTGACTTTCATTTATATTTCAGAAATCTCATTTTTGTTAAAGTTACAATTTTATACTGCGTAATTTCCTCATGGGAAAACTTCGAGCATGAAGAGAAATTAAAGTTTCAAGTCTGGGGCCGGTTACCCTTCATGTCTGGCATGATCCAGAGTCGATAGAAATGCTTCACCCTTTTGAAAGCAGTCACAAGGAAAAGAATCCCTCATTTTTTATAACACGAAATGAAAAAGTGTTGCTGAACTATAAGCCTTTCAAATTACTTTATACAGAACGGAGAGGACCTGAAATGTTAATGTTTTGAAGTCATGCACGTTTTGACATATAGGTGCCTCCAGATTAATCAATTGTGGCTTTCAAAGAAGAGCATACCAAAGCTTTGTAGGTTCAACCAAGGTCAGTGCTTTAATCTGGCTAAAAAGCTTTTATTCTTTCTATGGTGGTCTGTTAATGGTCCCAATGCGGGGTTCATAAAAGAGCGTTGTCTTTTGCCGAACTTGCAGTATATTTGCGTGCACCCTTGTCATGAACATCATTTGGAGTTATTGTTGGAAAATATTTCGGGGTTGAATTTTACAATCAGCGGGTACATGTGACCATGCGAACTTCTGGGACCTTTCCAGGCTTTTTGGCGGAGATAAAGCAGTAGTTGACAACAGGCAATTGAATCAGTGAGAATCAAAAGGACATATGTCCACAAATCACATTTTTCGAAAAGGTCATATGTCCATGGACTTACCGACATTTTGATTCCAAAGAAGAATTTCGCACTGAATATTTCAGCCATTTCAGGAGTTTGCGAATGTCGGACAACAGCCATTTTGATTGCAACTGTGGATATATGACCTTTTGATTCTCACAGATTCAATTGGCGGATCCCAACCAGTAGGTTGACCACAAAAAATGGGCATTAAGGATAGGAGGTTATAGGTCAGTTTTGGTCAGCTTTATAAACAAGATGAAAGAAAACGCAACATGTAAACCATAGTTTGTTTGTTGAAGCTTGTTTGCAGCTAACTGAAAAGTTCACAAACCATACATTTTCCGTTGAAATGCTTTGGACCATGCACCTCAAGAGCAACTCATCGAAGAACTCATCAGATGTGGGGTTGAGATGGTTTGGCATATTTATGGCATCCAGCCGGATTTGCATGGAGGCGTTTGTTGTGCGTTTTCCAAAATTTAGCTTTGTTTTTTATTTAGACCGGAGTTGGCGTGTTTTCTCTATCTCTATTTAATTATCGAACCCATCCCGATCATTAACTCACCTGCAACTCTAATTTTGGCCGCATGCTTTATCGCAGCTCCTGTTTTATGTTGTTGGCATCAGCGTTTAATGCAATAAATGTCGCATCAGTTTTAATTTGGCCGGACAAATTGACACCATCGGCAAATTAAACAAAATCGAAATTCATGAGAATGGTGGCTGAGAGAATCACACAAGCCTTGGACGAGGTGTTTGGCTCGCCGAAAATATACAATGTCGGCTTGTCGATGGAAAAGGCAATTCAATGGCCTGTAATTATTGTGCCATCAGTTTCTTTCAAGGGCTTAATAATGGAATCCAGCTTGGGAAATGGCCGACACGGCAAATGCCAGGAGAGCAAACATAACTTTGTCGAATGCAGGAGCGTTTCATGATACCCCATTTGATTGCGGCAGGGTCAATGATTTACAAATACATTTTATTAAATCGAAACTAGCGTTTGAAATTTAAGTTTGGGCTGATTTAAATTTGGCGTTGTGTTTTTACAGGGCAAGAGCGTTCTGTTTCTGCAGGGAAATGACCCTAAAGGAACAACAACCCTGCCTTTAATCATTGGGCGCCCATTGAACGTAAAACTACTCGATGCTTAAGTCGAAGAGGATGTCGGAAGTCACACACGGTCGCATCATTTTGTCCGTTGCCACTGGCGCTCAGCTTCAACTCGATTAGAGCTAATTATATATGGCGAATTGCTGCACGCTTCAATAAAACAATGGGAATGATGTTATGGCACCTGCATAGAAATTAAAACTTTTCCACACGAAGGGCTGAATTGGCTATTTTGTTTAAGATGACAATGGAGAAGGTTATGGTGGATAACATTCGTGTGAAACTGACAAATGCATGGGAGTAGGGCTCGCAGAGAGTTGTCATTGCTATATCTTTCTCTCAGTAAAAGGACTATGAGCTCCATATCTGAATTTCCTGATGCTCTTTAAGAGCCCATACATGCATTCTGCATCTACAAACGTACTCAAATAATTGTTACACACTGTGTTCAAATTTGAAGTATCGGAGATTTTTCAATCCGTACATGTCAAGCACTAGCAGTTTTATGGTCAAATTGTGCTTGATCCCGCAGGCATTACGCTTTCGCATGGCCATGATTAAGAGATTTAGAAGTCACTACACCGTGAAGGCTTTATTGACTTAAAGAAAAACAACAACATTGAGGTGCTTTTTTGAATCGCGGATTGTGAAACATTTTAAAATATTTCTTTGAGCTGTAACAATTGGCTGCTAAAATCACAAATCCAATTAAAATGAACAATAAGTGTGCAAACTTTAAAGACAAAGAAAATGAAATGCAAATGGTTTTGCAAAATCCGACTTCCTTTATTTCTCTGTGACATGCAATTCGTGCCGCCTGCTAATATGATCAACATTTTTGTGTGTGTCCGAATAAAACAAATAGAATAAATAATAATTCTAACGAACGAAATTCTGTATACGAAATTCTGAATACGAAATTCTGTATACGAAATTCTGTATTGTTCAGCTCATTCCACTTGAAGATATAAGCTGAGAATGCTCACAAGTATGCTTAGAGTGCAATCAGAATTCCTGCAACAATGAAAACCCGACAGAGAACTGGGAATTCGGCACAGAAATCAAAGTTTCGCTGAATGTTTGAATGGAAAAGTGAGAAGCATTCTCAAATAATATCTTCAAATGGAATGAGCTGTAGCGGCAGGATTAATGTACTCACACTTGTATTTTCCCCATTTAACTATTGCTTCTGAGACATTTTTCTTTCTTTTTTACTATCATGCATCAAGTGGTAGAAATAAAAGCGCTAGATTTCAACAGAGCTTTCTAGAGCTGTCAGATTTTGACCTCGTTTTATTAAAGAAGATCTTTAATTTCTGAAGCATGGAGTTTTTTCTAAAATATGAACATTCGCAATTTTTTACACATATGAATACATTAATTCCGCCGCCACTATACATAGATACGAGTTTGCAGGTAAAATAGCATGTATGTTAACTATTAACAATTGGATCACTGAACCAATAACTTGTTCACTTTCCCACCAGATCCACTGAAACCTCTTACTCGTACTCGATTCTTGATGTTGATCACTCTGCGTGACCCTCCGCGCTTTTCTGCTTCCGTTGCTCCAGGTGTTCACGACCATGACGCTGCAATATCTTGCAATATGGTTGAACAAAAAGATAGGGGGCTGATTTCTCAACAGGCGGATCCCACTTTTCGCAAATTTCGCATTGTCAACTGGGCAAAATTGACCTTGGTTTTGAAATCGAACCCTTTTTTCACTTTTACTATCTGCGGCTCGCTGAATTTCGAAATCCTATGGTTTGTCATTGAAAATACGCCCTTCAAATCTGAGTCATATCACACCTCGAAAAGTCGCACATGCGAGTGCGGCCAAAGTTCACTGGGTAATTCGCAAGTCAAAGAAACTCTGCCCTTTGGAATCCCGTTTGTAGGATAGGATTCCGTCCAGACCCCAATAACTGGGGTTGCGCTCCCAGTAATAGCTGATCGTTTCCCCGCATAATACACCTCTGTCTTTGAATGTGAGGATTGTGAGCCAAAAGTAAAAAACGTCCTCAACTATCAACACCATGCTGGAATGTGCCACCGTGACAATAAAGGGTAAAGAATGGGTCAACAAATGCCGTATAAAACCTGCGGATGTTGTTTTTCGTAAAAATTGTTTGGGATTGTTGTGGCATAAAACAATCCCGGCTACAATTCATCTCAACTCATTGAAATACACACCAGAATTATTGGCATTTGCACAACGGCGTCACTGCCAATCTAGACATCATTTTCTAACGATTCTTCTCATAAAATGTTTGTGGTTTAATCATTTTTACTCTTGAACAAAAATGATGCAGTAATTGCCGTTCTCATGATGAGCTGCTTGATGTGTTGGACCAATAAATTAAGCAACATTTCTTCTATCATCTCCACTGAATAAAGATTCTGGGGAAGAGTGATACCAAGCAGTCATGATTGCTGACCGCATCTGACGGCAATGCTGGATGGAAACCAAGCATGCTCGATTGGGCCAACTTGGGAATTTGGAAATATGCGACAGAAGAATTAAACCGACATTTCAAAGTGCGGAAAAGCAAGAAGGACTCAATAGCGTAATGGTACCGTCGCCGTGTTTTCGGAAAAGTCGAAGTCATGAGCGGAAGGTCCCCGGTTTGATTCCAGGGAAGCGTAATTTTTTTCAGAGAGAAAAGAGACAACTCAAAAGATCTGGACGAAACACTTGCTTTGATATTTTGTCACCTTCCATGAACTTCCACGAAAAATCTGCCAGCAACATAATCAACGCGTGAAAATCATGTGAGAAACAAACAAATAAATTTCGACGTTCCCCGTTCCAAAGGGACGTTCCCGTCCGTCTGCTGCGTGGTGAAGTGGATGGCACATTCGTGTTGCGCCGAGCAATCCCAGTTTTTTGGACTAAGGCTTGGACTGTTTAGTCGTGTTTGTACTAAATCGGGCCAGTGGGCCCGAAGGGCCCACTCGTTAACATTAACATCAAGAAGTTATGCCCCATCCATTTTTCTTCTGAAGTATCTGCGGCCCCACAGCTGCAGCGAAACTTACCTATTATTTGTGGTATGCAAAATAGAATACGGATATGTTGTGACACACGACATTTAGCAGACACCTTGTAGTGCCCTTCATAAAATTCGCGAGTGTGGGCATGTTTAATCCTATTTAAAACGCCCAGGAAAACAGGTTCAACATTGTTTGATGTTTTTGTCCTGGGCTCATATGACTAGCTGCATGCGTATATTTTTGTGCTGCATGTAATTTGCTGGGCGAAATCTCATCGCTGGCAAAATGTTTTTGAGTAGCATCTGCCACAATCGTTTCCCCTCGTGGAAAATTGCGTCCAAGTGCATGACCATAAATTTTCATTGTTATGCCTCGTATCTGTCTGGGAAATTGCACGAGTACGAGTAAAGTGCAGTATTTTCCGGACCGGCATTCAACGATACGCAAACAACGTTCAATTAGAGTCTTTTGATGCGATTTACTGACAGGGTGGTTTGAAAATGCTTGGCCCTCGCAAAAAAAACCTTCGCAAAAAGCAAAAGGCGCCAAAATATTTGGCTCATCTCCAGAGATTCGGAGAAAAATCTCGGCTTAATAAATGGGCATAGTAGGCTGCCGTTTTTAATCTCAATTCAATCATGTTCGGATAGATGCAGACCGAGATTTTATTTTCAGGCGGTCGTAAATGCTGTAAAGACATGCATTTAACCTTCTGCCCCCGCGAAGCGAGAATACTCAGATTTTCCCCAAGGACCGAAAACCGGAAGCTTTCAAGGGTTATACGGGTAGCGAGGATACTCACCAAAAAATAAAAATTCCGAAATACCCTGTAGTTTTTCTTTGTACAGGCACATCATAAGCGAATTCGGGATCGGACGATACTCTGCAGAGTTTTCTCAGTTGGCGAAAATCTTCACTGACAATTTTCAATCAATACTTTCCCGCCAATTTTTTGATTTCTGGTGAGGTTGCTGCATTTGCAATGCGTCAGGCCGTTCTACTGGAGTGTCTATAGGGACCCGTGTGGTGGGTGGCATGGTGGTGATGGGGTTGCATCAGAGTAAAGGGACCAGGCAACAAAGATGCGAAGTTGGATTTTCGTTCGTGTTCAAGAAGACAGAAATCAGACGCTTTTGTTTTCGCAGGAATTGTTTTGCAGATAATGGCGTTCAAAGTTGGATGACTTTTTCATTTGTTGTGCCGTGTTTGAAATGACGCTGACTCAGTGTTTCTGATCCAATTGGGATGTGTGTGGTGTTTTTCGAACGGGAATTAAATTGGCTTTCCTCCTCTTTCGGCCGCGATGTCGCATTTGGTGTCTGATGATTGAACAGTGTGATACAAAAGTTTTCGTCCGTTCAGGGTGGAAATTATCGCCTCCCGTACGGGGATTTTTGAAGTGATGGGAATGATGTTTAAAAAGTCTGCCTTCGATCGAAAGGCTAACGGGTGTTGCCACAATTTGTCACAACGAAAATTGCGTTTGGCAACAAAGAAATATACCTTCTTTTTTAACGGTTTCTCCTATTTTTGGATCAATTTGAGATGGAAAGTGACTTTGCGTGAACAAAGACTGCTTCAGTCTTTCACATGGTTGCCAATCTTGAATAAATTTAAGATTGCAACTACCTGTACATGTTGGACCACTTGTACATATTGGGATCACCATCGAACCAGAAGAAGGAATGAGTTTACCGGAAGAGAAACGACAAAATCGAAATCATTCTGGTGAGTGAAATTTAGAAAAATGCAATGGTATTTTTAAATTCAAAATTTTAGTGCTTTGGACGAGAATTTCTGTTTTTTTTTCAACAGGGCGACAGACCAAATGTCAAAGTTACATTTTTCGTAAGAAAAAAAAATCGTCAATTTCGACCAAAAATGGGCCGGTTTTTGGGCCAGGGACAAAAACTGATTTTTGTCACCTCCCGTCATTTGCGCATTTTCCGCCGGTGGCAGAAGGTTAACATGTCATTTTGTCGTTTTGTGTTTTTGTCGTTCATTTTTTTAGTGGAAAAGCATTATGGTAAAGCATTTTGCGTACTGTTTGGATGAAAAAGAAGCCGCAAACGTGATTTGGTAATATCGTAATATCATGCGGGTGCCAGAATTGAACATCGCGGATCGCGTATTTTTATTAATGTTACGAGTATGCGACTATAGCGGACGCATATTCCGATTTATCGCGTGACAAAACCATTAAAATATGTCCAACTCGTGCATATTTTCTTCGGTCAGAATATTTTCCCGTTTTTCAGAGGGTCGTTTATTCTTTTTCGCGTGTTTGGTTGGAAAATACCAAATGGAACAGTTTGGATTTCTCGGTAACTTGTATTGCCCTGAACTTGCGTATTGTTGCGGCGGAATTAATGTAGTCATACATGTGTTTTTCCCATTTAACTGCGTTGCCTGCGAAACTTTTATTTCTTTCTTTTTACTCTTGTTCAGGCGGTAGAAATTAAAGCGCCGGATTTCAAGAGAGCTAGCTTTCTGGAGATATCAGATTTTGACCTCGGTTATGAAAGAGGATCTTTAATTTCTGCAGCATCGAGATTTTGCTAAAATCTGAACAATTGCAATGTCAGTGCAATTGTGGAAACCATCTAATATTTCTAAACCTATACCGTGATCCTGACCATCTGGCCATCCAAAGTTATAGTGATGGACTTATCATTCGCATTTTGTTTTGTGAATGTGGCTCAAGTTTAATCTGGCTCATGCGGACTGTGATACATATTCAACAAAGAATCTAAGAAAAATTTACAGTGACCTGTTGTGCTAAAACGATCGTCTGCCTCAATTGGGTGCGATGCGAGCGAACATCGATCGGTAAGAAACCCGCAAAGTAATTCTAGATTTTGCTATACCCCTTTCCGCACAAAAACAAACAAGTACATGAAAAATCAGAATGCGCTCGGTTAAAAATAATATATTTTCGTTTAGGGAGGACCGAGGAGAGGCCACCATGGAGGTTTTAGCACCTTTTGCTCATGAATAGAGTATGACTGCGAACTCAAATGGCTTGGCAGAAACCCGATAATTCTTGGCTTTTCAACTCGCTCCTATGAGGGTTTCTGAATTGATCGCTTATCAGTCGGTTTTCAATTTACCAATTCTTTGGTATCAGAGCCCCTCGAGGAATGCCTAATGGTCAATCCATGCCTGTCTTGAGGAAATGCGGAATTCGTGCCATCAGATGTCCAAGAAAACAAAGTCGAAAAAGGGATTTCTCATGCAGCTGAGTTCCCGTGACGAGAAACAGCTTCAGGAGAGAGAGGTCCATTGTTTCAAAACGTCATTATTCGAGTGCATTATAATTGTATTGTTCCGGCCGTAAACAGAGCGGGAAATGACATTCCATATTACGGGTTTGGAGATTCTTTTCCACAAGTTTCAGCCCTGAAATGCTGCCATGTCTGCACATATCTTACACGCGATGACAGTCCTGCTAAGACGCACTGACAGGAAAGGTGACTGTAAAACCAAGTCATCAAAGAGCACGAGTGTATTTTAGTTGAAATAATGGGGCCAGTTTATCGTCCTGAATTAAACATGAAGAAAGTTTTGATGGAGGTAAATCGCGATAGAACGGGTCGGTAGCGTGCCATTCATTTGCGGACATTTCACTGTTTTGATGAGTGGTGGGTGGGGCGAATATTTCGAAGGTATGTCGTTAGATGACTTGCTCCAAAGAAAAGACGGCATTCAGGTTCTATACGCTAGTGCGCAATTTCTTTCCCACACAAAAAGTTTTCAACAGGTCGAAGTGTTTTGTGTGGAGGATAAAAGTTGGAAGAACTTCTTTTGATCCTAAACAACTTTGGAACATAAAACATTGTTTTTGAGAACAAGTGGAAAGTCCTTTCCTCCATTGCTTTTCGTTCTAGAATTCTCGTGGAAGCATTCTTTTATTATTTTTATGACACTTTCGTAGTGACAATTATAAAGAAGACGATTACTGCGTTTACGAGTCGTCTCAATCTTCTTAAAAAGTGAGGCGAGAAGCGCTGAATGGGCTGAACAATGAGGATACCATTTCCGTGCTCGGAACATGAGGCCTGACACAGGGTGCGTCCATTAATGGAAAAATGAAACCGATCCGCCCAAAACAATGTGGGTAAATAAAGTAAAAAAGAGACGTCGGAACAGCCTAACCCGCGTTTGTTCTGATGTGTCAGGTGCAGGGTGATAAGTAAAAAGTGGGAAATAATTATAAAAAGGGGTGTTTCTGATTGTCATAAGAAACGAAATTAATCCGTGTTCTCCGACCCCCCCCCGTTTCCAAGAGCCCTCCCCAAATAACTTTGTTGCCATGACAACCGAAGTTTTTGGAGGTCACATCTTGGAAATGGGGGTCGGAGGACATTTGTCACAAAGCCATTTATTTTCAGTTTGCTCTGAAGAACTCCTCTACAAAAAATGGGAGTTGTGTGACGAAAACGAAGGTCAATCTTCTCGGCCCCTATTGGGGTCCTTATCGGGGTCTTTGGGGAGCCGAAGGGTAAATCGATTTCGTAGTACAATTCCCAGTTTATAGAGGAGTTGTTCAGAAGAAACGAAAAATGGTCCGGTGACAAAATGTCCTCCAACCCCCATTTCCAAGACATGCGTGACCTCTAGAAACTTCGGTTGCCATGGTAACAGAGAACTATGGGGGACTCTATCTTGAAAACGGAGGGTCGGAGTATTTATTTCGTCGCTGATTAATTTCGATTCCTGACCATCAGGAATGCGTCCTGTCACCTTTTATATTAACACCCGGTAGATACAGCTACTTTTCGAGTGTCTATTCTTTACCAGTTCCTTTCACCACTCCTCTGCCCATTGTACCCGCTGCTGAAAATCCATACGCCATTCCAGCAATAAATGTAGCCGGAGTTAAGAAACTTCTTTCAAAGATTAACCCCAAAAAATCCATAGGCCCCGATGGCCTTGCAGGTCGACTACTGAAAGAACTTTCCCCAGCATTGAGCAACATTCTGTCTATAATTTTTTCACAAATACTCATTTCCGGTGAACTGCCACTAGATTGGAAAAAAGCTCTGGTTATTCCTGTTATAAAAAGGACAAGCCACCTAACCGACCTGATAGCTACCGCCCAATCTCACTCACTTGCATCTGCTCCAAAATTTTTGAGCAAATACTCGCAACTTTCATGAGGGATTTCCTATCTGATAAGGCAATTCTTCATCCGAATCAATTTGGGTTTCGTCCAATGATGTCTTGTGAGACTCAGGTGCTGCTCCTGGTCGATGAGATCGCCAAGAATCTAGACATTAACGTTCCTACCCATGCGATATTTCTGGATTTAAAAAAGGCCTTCGATCTCGTCCCACATGAAAAACTTCTTCTCAAAATGGGCATGCTGGGATTTCCCACCTTCATCATAAAAATAATAAGAAGCTTTTTGGAAAACCGCACCCAAGTGGTGTCAACCACATAAACTCAGCTGAATCCCCAGTTCCATCAGGTGTACCCCAGGGTAGCGTGTTAGGTCCTCTATTGTTCCTCATAACATAAATGATGTGTGTGCAAATCTCCTTTCCAGCATACGTTTGTTTGCGGACAACATAGTGATTTATAGAGCTGTAACTTCTGCAGATGATGTCGCCATCCTGCAGGCGGACCTCAACCTGGTCTCTATCTGGTGTGGCGCCTGGGGTATGCAAATCAATGCAGAAAAAACTAAGTCCATATGCTTTGCAAAGCACTCCAGGGTCCCTATTGTTGAACCCAATTACAGTGTAAATGAGCAGCCCATTGAAAGCGTAAATTCCTTTAAATACCTGGGTGTTGAAATTTCCCGGGGCCTCTCATGGCGCCATCACATTAATTCCACTTGCAAGCGTGCCAGATTGATATTGGGTTTCATTCAGCGGAATATGAGATTTGCATCTAGGCCAGCTAAGCTCAAGGCATACAAGTCCCTTGTTCTGCCTATAATTGAATATGCCAGTGCGGTCTGGGACCCAACCTGTCAGGAGGACATTTCCAATATAGAAATGATCCAGAGAAGGGCTGCACGTATGATCACCGGTTCATATGCCAGAAACACCAGTGTGTCTGATTTACTGAAGGACCTTGGCCTACCAACTCTGGCAAGCAGGCGCAGGGAGCACAGGTTCAGCTGCTTTCTGGCATCATCACCCATACGACTTTAACTTTTGCATACCATCGTCTTATCCCATTGAGCCCTTCCAGCGCAGAACTGATAATGGGCTAGCTCTGCAAGCTCCCATTTGCAAAACAAGTCGGTACTTCTACTCTTTCTTCCCCCGAACAGTTAGAGATTGGAACAGCCTTACCACTTCTTCTCTAATTATATCCCGCTCCATGGCATCTTTCGGCGCCACACCAAATCGTGCGTAGATATTTGGCGAATTTGTTCCTGTGTTTTTATTTATCTGACTTTCCTTTGACACTATGCTCACCCTGCCACCATATCTGTTTGTGGCAGTATTGGTTTGTAAATAAATAAATAAATAAATAAATAAATAAAATACTCTGTATATAACATCTTAACCGAAAATCCCGCAAATTTAGTGTTTTGTTGTGATGTGTGTTGCTATGATTTGATAATTTTCAGGGGCAATCTTACAATGTACCGTACTAACCTGTGCCTGCCACCAATGAAATTGTGGCAGTATTGTTTTTAATAAATAAAATAATAATAATAATAATGCAATCGGCGACTTCAGGTTCAATTTCATAAAACCCAGCTTCACTTGTCGCAACGTGGTTAAAATCCACAAATCGTTTTGCCTTGTTGTGATGTTTATGTTGCTATTATTTGATCTTATCTTCTTATCTTCTACCAACAGGTTGATTTTGGCTCGATTGAAGAGAACATCGTTGATTCAAAAATTGCAAGTGATGAAAATCTCCACAATTATTTTTTGCAGCGATACGCATTGCGAAGATTTGATGTTTTTCAGGAAGGAGAGGAGCCATTAAGCAACATACCGATTATTCGTAAGAACACATCCTTTCATATTTGGTGGAGACATCACATACCTATCATGCGATTGCTGTGATTTGTGCTGCGACGTTGTGATTGTTACCAATTGCACAGGAATTCCAGAAATTCTATTGGAAATATACAAACGCCAAGCAGATTTTTTGCCAAAATATAACTCGCGTTATGGTTCGTCGCACCATATGCACCGCACACAGAATGGAGGAATCGATTTCACCCGAAAACATTTTCACATCGAAAAAAAGGCAAGAGAAACTCTGTGGACGTGAAGTAACGCAAAGAAAATGCAGCGAAACACACGCAAGAATAAAAACCAAGTCGTTGGCACCTCATTAAATCTGACTTAGCTCACTCCTTGCTCCTTGTTTTGCCTATAAAGAACTCCAACTTGCAAACCAGCTGAAATTACCTCAAATTATAGGGTGACCTATTTTGTGTTTCTTTCCGTGCGGCGTGTTATAATAAATCCTATTGCTCAATTCTGCAGGTATTCACAGGCGATGAAATCTCTCCGACAAGGAAATGTGCCTATTGGTACACAATTTCTTTCTGACACTAATTCATCGAAAACTAAAATAAAACATTACATTTGGAATTTTGGAAGCAGAAAAAATGAAACAGTGTACGTGACATTTCTAACGTGTAATTTCAGATATTGTAAACCATTTTATTTTTATGAAGACATAAAGTAAACTCAAGGGAAAACGATATAGTCACAATTATTAATTAAACGTATAGGTAATTATTCTTAGAATTCAATCATTTCGCTGCGATACTTTTGGAGTAGTTTATGGAATAAGTGTAAGGATAGTATTAAAAGGAGGCAGAAAAAGATAACAGAACTGGATTCGTGAATAAACTCCGTAAACTTCTCTGGTGATCCAAAACATCTTTGGAAAGACTATGCAGAATTACTAATTTGGTTATTTCTGTGACAAATGCCGGAATGGTGGTGACTTTTGCTCCAAACTGTACATCGAAAGACAAGACCAGGATACTTCAGATTTTTCCGGAGTCTCCAACTTGGGCATCGTCGTTGATCGTTCGCCCAGTTGCAAACACATGTCTGTCCACATCAGCGCACCATTCTTCGCACGACTATTTTTCTGATGGGTCAAAGGTCCTTGAAGTCAAGCTGGGAGACAAAACTGATTAAAAGAGCAGCCTTAAATTTCATTCGAATATTGCGGCCAAACCGCGTGTATACGAGTATATCAGATTAGTTTAAACAATGTCAACTAGCCTATTAGCCTAGTCTTGCAGAGCAGAATCCTTCATTATGGCTGCCATCGTACGATATATCCTTCTATGCTGCTTCTTCTCCGCGACAATAAGATAAGCAGAGTCATGTCTGGCTTCAGGGCTCTGCACTGAAATATGTGTCGCACTGCGAAGAGAAATTGAGAGAAAATCCCGTCTATATATGGAGTGATATCGCTGCGAATTGTGAGGGAAGGGATACGTTAGAGCTCTGCAGTTGCAATTCCGCCCGGAAAATGCGGCATCGGATTCTCTGAGAATATAACTCATATCAGATCATCAGAGATTTAGGATTTAAAGGGTGGGCTGAAAATGGTTCCTGAGAATGCGCTGCCAGAAAATGGGGCGTCACAAAAGAAAGGTATGCACCTTTCGAGCGTGATTTCAACGAATTTCTAGCAGGTACAGCTGGGAGTACCAACCACACTGTCACTATGTCTGACACATTATATTTTCCTGGTGATTGACAGGTTAGCCTATTTAATAGTGATGACGAGTGTGTTATATCCACGCATAGGCAGTCGAACTTCACCCACAGCAAGCCATAGATAGACGGGTGGTAGGGGCCTACAAGTACCAGCACATATCCAATCGAAACATTGCGCTGTGAACTGTTGGTAAAGGAACGCCCTTTGCTATTTCCTGGAGTTTCTGCTAGAATATAATTGATGTCCTCAAAAATTGCACATCTCTGATGTGCAACTGAAAGAGACTTGCTCGTTTGATAACGCGTGTTTGGCTTTTACCTCATGCTTCAGCAGTCTAAAATTCTCAACCTCATGAGCCGTGTCGTCGGTGTTTGCCGGCAAATAGACGATTCGCCACCCTATCGGCCGGAAATGACCTAACCGGGTAGCAGAGGAACGTGGCAGGAACGTTCCGCCGGAACATGGCAACATTTGGCTGTGCCAGGTGGCTGCCATTTGGATACGGTCGGTGTGGCACCACGGTGCTGGCCACTGTAGCAGGAACATGGCGTTCCCCCATGGTAGCGATGTGTTTCTCCATCGTGGCAGGAACGTTGCATACCACCGTGACAGGAACGTGATTGCCATGGTGGTTTGTCTCGTTCCACGGTGGAAAATAGCATTCCCGCCACGGGAGCATTCCATGACCCCACCACGGTGGAAAACACATCGCTGCCACTGCAGAAAGCCACATTCCTGCCATAGTGGCCAGCACCGTGGCGCCACACCGATCATATCCAAATGGCAGCCACGTGGCACAGCCAAGTGTTTGCCATGTTCCGGCGGAACGTTCCTGCCACGTTTCTCTGCTACCCGGGTATAGGAGAAAATTTGGTTTAGTTCCGGGATGGCCTTTTCCGGGCACACCGTTGTGTGAGACGCCGCATTCCTCTCCTCTGGAAACTTGACTCTGCAGACAATTGAATTATTATTGTTCAATTAATTATGAAGCCAACTTTGAAACTTACTCTGATGGAATAAGCTCCACTGGAATTCCCAGAATAAGGATGATGGTTAGCTGTAAAATACGATTTGAAAACAAACTTAAAATGGTATACAAACTCGAACCTTATTTCACAGCATTGATCCACATTCCCTAAATGTCGCTTTTTCCTGGCTCAAATTCATCTTCCGCTGAAAGCAGACACTTGATAATAAATTGTGTCGATTCCATGGTTCAGTCCCGTGAGATTCCAAGCGCTAAAAGAAAGAAAAATGCCAAAAGGGTTGGCTCCAATTTCCGTGTTCAGTGATATGGCTTATATCAGCGGGATTGTTCTCAATCAGTCCCATTTTATGGCATGAGGGTAAGGCTTAGGTAAGGTAGAATAGTTTACGTGATATAGGTGCATGTGTATGTTTGGTAACTGAACTTGCACATGTGTTCCAGACTTACGTCCAAGACTTTGGTCAGTGGTAAGTGCGAAAGGGATATCGCTAAAGCGAATTTTTCCCAAGCATATATTGCTTGGGATGATGCTTGGATGGGAGACCACCCTTGTACCCCAGTTTGTGCTGCTGGAAGGGGGCTTAGTGGCCAAGTCCCTCGTCTCCTTCGGATGAGACGTTAAGCAGGAGGTCCCGTGTGCAGCATCACCCTGTGCACGTTAAAGAACACCTAGCTCCAAGTCCAAGATAGTGGCTTGGCAGGTTACACAACAGAGAAGCCACATCTCACAAGTCACACATCACTGCTCTGCAGAGCATGACTCTCTCCGGGAACCCTGCGGGTTGGCGTGTATACGCCGTAAAACTGGTCCGAGTCGTTTCAGTTGAATGCAGAGCAGAAATGGGCTACGATTATGGGGCATAGTTCTCCTTGCGAGCCCATGGTGTGTGCAACAAGGTAAATGGTCGGACCACCAGCCGAATGGCTATCAGTCCATATGACTCCACGATGATGATGATGATATAGAAAGGCTCGCAAATCTATGGCTGAATACGAAACTTTCAAACGCACGTAGCCTCTGAAGTCCCCAGTGCAACTGTGCCACGTGCAAGAGACTAGTTTGAGGAGTAGATTCCCCTTAGTATTTTTATGGTGACTGCCCGTCCCAACTCACGCCAACAAAGGGCGCTTGCAGGCTTCGGACTGCCAGAGGCGTGGTTAGCAGCACCTTTAATTTATATACCGCCACTCCAGCTAGCGTTTGCATGGCGGTGGACTAGAGCACTGGGTTAAAGGGAGAGGCTCCGCTTCGGCAACGGGCCGGCAGGTGACCGGAGAGGCTGTCCAAGTTGTTGGGTCGCGGCTTCTTCTCAGGCTCCGTCTTAGGCTGCGGGCTCTTTTGGCTCCGTCTTAGGCTGCGGGCTTCTTCTTTTGCTCCGTCTTAGGCTGCCGGCTCTTTGGCTCGGTCTTAGGCTGCGGGCTTCTTTTCCTCCATCTGCCGCGCCCGCACTGGCATCACCTGACTCCGACAGCGGCCGGTCCCGGCTTCCGCGGTGACCTCTCCTATGCTCGTCTGCCTTGATTTGCAAGGGACGAGCATATTTTTACGAGCTTTTCAATGCGAGGGACTTTGCCTTGGCCACGCCGGGCCCAACAGCAGGTTGCCCTCATATACGAAAAAATAGGATATTTCAAATCGCAAACTGCCGATTCAAGGCGAATTTTAATCACGCCGAGCAGTCCAGGGCTTGATAACGCCACGACAAATGAAAATAAAACAGGACAGGATGTCCGCAAAGAGCAGTATGCTCTTGCACTAGTCTCTTGGATACCCTGTATTCAGGGCAGAATTTCGAAGGCAATGTGCTTAAAATAAAAATAGAGGGATATTTCGCCTACCTCGTTCGAGTATTATTCATGTCACCGGAATGTTTTGAAGTTTTATCAAAAAGATCAACAACAAAAAATCAAAATTATCAAAAGGCGAATTGAACTCGAATCGCTAATTCGTAAATGCAAGATTACAAAAGGTCAGTTAAAGTTTGGCTGCAGCCTCTTTTGGAAGCCTTTGCCTTTCGACGAGTAAAACTGCTCTCTTCGATCGCTACTGCGTCAGCTGCCTTCTTTGTTTGCTGATTTTCTGCAAAGCTCCACAAGTTCTGTCACAGATTGTGGAGTCAATGGACACCAGGTGGAAACACTTCCAAATATGCCAAATGGGTTCCAAAGAGGTTCTCCATGGCCGAATCTCGTCTCTAGCGACCACGCCAAGCACAAGAGTTTTCTTCATGTACAATTGGAGTAGACTGTTTTTCTTCCACATTGCACAAGATAAATGTGTTTACGTGCAATTTCGCATCCTGAATTCTCATCATCATATCCACATTGTTCCAATGATCCGGTTAATGTCAATTTTGTATCACCGCAACAAGGACCTGGGCATCAACTTCCAATAGATAACTTATTCAGTGTTAAATAACCCGTTTCCGTCGTCTTAACCAAATCAGGTAACTTTTTTTCCTAACGTCGAAAAGAAAGGCTAAAATTGGGAAAAAATATCATGTAAATAGTCTTTTTCCAACCGAACACCTTCTTTTTTACTGTTCATTTCATCAAGGATTGAGCAAGTTATTTCTTGAACACGTATAGCTCACTCCTGATCAGTTCGGCATTGCACTCAGCTTGTGGATTCGTATTGCCAATGTCAGTAGCCAGTGATTTCTTCTCTGCATCTAAAAAGTTGCATGGAAATTGGGAACGATTGCAATCAAGGAAAGGTCACCGAAATGCATTTACGGGATTTCGGTTTGAATTTTATATTACAGAGTTTTATAATTCAGAACTGTTGTTATTATTTGAATACCTATAAGCAATCACAGGTGAAGTTTGCGTGAGCGAAATTTCGGTTACGTTCGGACCAAAGCTCTTGTGCTCAGTTCGTATACGCTTCGACAAAAACTGCGTGATCAAAGCACGTATTTCTACGAGTATATTCCCTACATTGGAGGTTTTGTTGTGGCGTCACTGGTGAAATACACCTCGGTTATCCAGTGGGAGAGCACTTCAGTACTTCAAGCATATCTCGTCCACATTCCCTGAAATACAGCTGCCCGTTCTCAGAAGCTCGATCGATGCCAGTATCGCAATCAAGCATCGGTTGTTTGGCACAAGTGAATTGGACGGGTTTTCCAAAACACTCGCATCAGAGGTTGACATTCCTAAACAATACGGATGATTTGTGTTTATTCTTTCGTGAATTATAGAACCAGTGCTTATTACCGCTTTGTTTTTTTACCAGTTTTGAAATCCAAGCAGCCGTTCTTTAAACCTCCAAAACTAATCAAGCACTATCGTTCAGTCAAGCTCTCCCATGTTTTGTAATGCACAGTTCAACAATGAGCCCCATTTTGCACTTCAATGAAGCACGACCACCAAAGCCCCCAAACATCTGTAACAAGTGCTTTACAGAACAGATTATTAAAGTGTAACAAGTTGGAATCCCCTTCTTTTTGGTTTTCGAAAAACAAATACAGGCCCGAAGTACATTTCGAAAAAAACTTCGTGAATATTGATCTCCATTCTTCGTTAATGTTTCACTTTTTCGTAAGTAATGCTGTTTACTTCAGAATGGATGGCAATGTGGAATCATTAATGCATTGGTACTGTAATGCCCGGTTGCACCAACGCGGATCAAGCATTGATCTCGGATCAAACACTGATCCGAGATCAAGCATAGGGTTTTAACATTGCCTGATCCAGGATCAGAGCTTGATCCGAGATCAAAGCTTGATCCACGTTGGTGCAACCGGGCATAAGTAACTTGCATCCGCCAGACGTGCAACATAACTGGCCACTGCACCGTGACGTTCCCTGTAAAAATAAGCTGGAGCTAACTTGTCGGCCGAAGCTTCATTTAGCGCAGTCATTTTGCCGCAAACAAAATTGGCAGCCGGCGACGATCTCAACTCGAATTACATTAATCCGTTGCAACAAAAGCATGGCAGGGTCAGCGACGATTCGTATGTATATACAGCGACTGACCATTCAAATTAGGCCAACTGCTCTGAAAAGAGAAATAGTGCCCTATATTGCATGTAGATGTTTTTGTATCATCCATTCTCTGGCAACGACAATTAAACTGTGTGAACCCAGTGACACCAGATCCTAGAATTTTCATTGGCATAAGATTGTTCCCAAGCATTCTCTCGGCGCAAGTATAAAAATGCTTTTTGATAATGCTACTGGGCCTTGAGTGGGGAGGAGACCCAAGAAGATGCTGCTGGATCCATACAAATGCAAACACAAAGTTTTAAAACTCGAAGTTGTTTAGCGTTGTCTAACTCGAATATAACAAAAAACGTTGATACACACACACCTCCCTGGCTATACCTACACTGCATGTAGATGTTTTTGCATGTGGATGTGAACTGCCGCCACGTTCCTTTTCGGTGGATAGATAACATGGCGGGAATTACCACAGCGCGGTGCTCTCTCCGTGATACGGCTTTCGCCAACGTTCCCAGCACTGTGGCAGCACCATGGCACCGAGGTGGCATCTCAGTGGATTTCACAGGAATAGAAATTAACATTTTCAACACTCAAGCCAAGAGCATAAACCTTGGGCCCTGCACAATTTCAAATTTGTCACGAGTATTCCTGTTTCCTCTGCCGCCGATGACGTCACAGGCCTGCCTGACGTCACAATTAGCTGCTTTCACAATGCTTCGAGACTGGCCAACCTGACTATTCAATTAACCTTGGTGTTTGATTTTGAACTCTTGTTAAGGTTGCGGAGTGTTTCGGAGAGAAGTGCTTTCTGAGCGCCCAGCTTTCGCTCATTGCTAATGGCTGCGTTCATCACCATTTGCAATGAGCGAAGAGCTGGATGCTCAGAAAGCAAAACACTATCGCAAGAGTCCAATATCAAACGCTCATAACGGTACATGCTTTTACCGAGAGAGGCTCCAATATGGAATTCTGTTGTGTCTCATGTTTTTCCGATGGTTGCCGCAATCACGGAATCAGTTTCATGTTTGAAGTGCTCAGATTCACTCGTGTTTGTTTGCAAACGGCCCGGTACGCGTCCCGGGTTATAGGAGCTGGCAAATGCATCGAATCCCATCGATGGAGGTCCTCCACAAAAAAGCTGCAACCAGGAACCGGATGTCACCATATTGAAGTATAACTTGGTCCCTCTTTTTCCGGTGTTCACTTCCTATATCCTATCCGTCATGCAAGCCTGCTTCCTCCTGCCATGTTTCAAAGCTGTTTTATATAGGCCCACCGTGAAAAAGCTGAATATGTCCCAAAGGAATTCCAATTACCTGCGTCTGGTTGAATTGAAACGGCTGAAGTGGAGCATCACAGAGCGTCGATTTGCAAAAACCCATTTTGATGCTCCACTCAGCATTTAGCAGAGGCCAAAATAGATTTCCTGCTCTGCGGACCTACCTATACCATGTGGATATTTTCTGAAGTTACCCATTTCGTTTTTTGTTCGCCAAGCGGCGCATGGGAAACGAAGAATCATACCAATATGTCTCACCACAAATTCGAAGTGTGCCATGTTACAAAAATAATAGAATACCGAAACAGTATAGCTCAGGGAAGGAATTTCGTAACATCAGAAGTCGCTATTGCACAGTACGTTGCAAAAAAACCTGTTACATATACAGGGGGAATGGGAGATGATGATTTCCATTTGCAAAACACTTGTTACACATATGGAGACGTAATGGAAGAAGGTGATTTCCTTTTGCAAAATACTTGTAACACATATTGGCTTAGATGGGACATCTAAGCATCTAAGCCATATGTGTTACAAGTATTTTGCAAATGGAAACACCTTCTTCCATTACGTCCCCATATGTATTTTGCAAATGGAAATCATCATCTCCCATTCCCCTGTACATGTAACAGGTTTTTTGCAACGTACTAACTTTTCATTTCCTCTTACTGCCCCAACATTGATAAATCAAGTGGCTACATAAGTGTCTTTTTACCATTTCGGTGGCATGAAATGCAGCGATGAGACTGGGAGATGGAGATTCATTCAGGGATGCAATTCATCAGATTCATGGATTCATTCAGAGATTCATTCAGAATCATGGATTCATTCAGAGATGCAATCACCAACCTTCACTCATAAAACATCAGATCATATAAGGAATCCTGAAATGAGATATTGTTGCACCAGCTGTTGACTTGAAAGTTTCGACCACAAAATTTGAACTTAACAATCCGCCAGCATCAGCTTTTTCGTGAAGCTTTTTCAACGGATTGTTACGCCCACACGTTTTGTTTTTCTTTTTTCTACGTGGAAGTCGTGTGTCTACATATGTATAGAAGCAACTCATGAAAACAAACCTGAACCGGTGCGTGCTCTGTATCTGAGCTGCATAGTGCTATCTCATTTCCACTTGCGATCAATCAGTGAATGATGTGAATGATCGAAAGTATAAACGGGACTTCGTATTTTTCACAGCAGGTGAATTGCTTCCGTTCAGTAAAAGCTTTCAAAAGTGCAGCGTTGACAATAGACATCCCAATGCAGTGGCCACCGACTCTCAAGCTGTGTTTGCTCCATTCTGAATCCTTATTTGGATGAGCAAATTGTGCTCAACAGAAAACGGCAGCCCGTCCTATTCAGGAAGTGCAAATGTGTTCAAGTAGCGAGTTGAACGCAAGCAGTGATCTTGAAAAGGTAGCGGCTGGTATGTGACCATTTTATTCATTCAACCATTAAATTCCGTCCAGATTACGAATAAATATCGAGTTTTCAAGAGTAGTGCACAACATTCAATGTCAAATATTTTGTGGTCACCTTCTCCAGTGACTTTAGTTGGTCACCATACATAAATGAGGTGATAAAAATGGCTTCCTCAACCGTAGATTAGACCTGTGTTATGCTATTGCCTTTTGGGTACTGCTGCTGACCAAAGGAGCGCGCCTGTTTTTCATTGATTTGCCAATCCTTATGCTTTTGCAGTGTGGAACCCTTCGAAAGTAATCTGACATCCAAGCATTTGAAAATGTTCAGCGTCGGGCCGCTCAGGGTAAAAACCGCGGAACCTTATAGTTTGTTTTGACAAAAATAGTGTCTCTGCTCTTCACTCCCGTCTTTATCATTTACACTCTTTATTCTTTATTCTTAAAATACGACTGCGAAGTGGCAGAAGAGTAACAAAGATACAACAACAGAAAAGCTGAAAAAACGCAAACTGGAGACAAGCAAAAAGTAAATTTCAGAAACAAAAAAAATTAATTCAATCCAAGCAATGCAAAAGTGGAATCAGGCTTGGACATCCACCTGCAATGGTAACCGTCCAGAACACTGAAGGTATACAAAACACTGAAGGTACTTTGAGACATTTGGGGAGTCTGGAGGGAGGGAAACACGCATCGATTTCATCATTCGTGTGACAGGGCTACACTGCCTTGTCGCATGTCTCAAACGGCAATCAATTCCTTGTGCTGTCGTTTAAGTGATAAGTAAAAAATAAAACAAGAAACATGCAGTTGTCGCGATATTATCGCGAAGAGATGGATTTCCATCTATAGCAATTGACTGACAAAATTACCAATTTCAGTGAGACCTCAACATTCTAATAGCGTAGGCCCCAAACGTGATAATGGCATATGTATGAGCAATAGGCACCAAATTTGGTGAGTTTATATTCACTGCCTCCTACAACACAAGGCCTTTGCACGAGAAGTAAAAATGGCGTGACGTCATAAATCTTAAGAACCCCATCGTGGGGTTCTTAAGCTCCTCGGTAAAATCAGGCTGAAGAAGCCGCCTGGCCCAGATGGCATCCCTGGTCGGTTACTCAAGGAGCTTGCGCCATCATTGGCTTCGGCATTGGCTGCTTTTTTCAGCCTGATTATTGCCGAGGGGGTTATCCCTGACGACTGGAAGTTGGCAGTAGTTACGCCAATTCCGAAGAAAGGATCAAACCGAAACCGTCCCGAAGGTTACCGGCCTATTTCACTCACTTGTATTTGCTCCAAGCTTTTTGAAACTATCCTCTGTTCCACTGTCACTGCATTTCTTGTTGGAGTGAACTTCTTTCATCGCAACCAGTTTGGTTTTCGTTCTGGTAGATCTTGTGAGGGCCAGCTTGTGCTTTTTGTCGATGAGATTGCGAGGTCCATTGATAACCGCACCCCCGTTCATGCAATTTTTTTGGATTTTGAAAAAGCATTTGACATGGTTCCGCATGCAAAGCTCATCTCCAAATTAGAACAGTTGAATTTTCCAGCATATATCGTCAATATCATATCTTCCTTTCTGCGTGGTAGAAAACAAAAGGTTTCGGTTGAGGGTTCACTATCCGCTGCTGGTGATGTCACTTCTGGGGTTCCCCAGGGCAGCGTAATTGGCCCCCTTTTGTTCCTCATATACATAAATGACATTACAGATGGCCTTCTCTCATCCATACGCATGTTTGCCGACGACATTGTGCTTTTCAGGCCAATCCTTACTCAGGTTGATTGTGATTCATTAGGATCTGATCTTGAAAAAATACATCAATGGTGTGAGAAGTGGGGAATGAGTATTAGTATTGGCAAATCTAAAGTGGTTCTTTTTGGCCAAAAAAGCAATCCCTTCTGTCTTCCATATGCCATTGAAGCCACCCAGCTTGAAGTCGTTCCCGCTTTCAGGTATCTGGGTGTTACATTATGCCATGATTTGTCCTGGAATGAGCATATTGCTGGTGTGATTAGCAAAGCCTCCTCCCAATTGGGCTACATCATTAGGAATTTAAAACAAGCTTCAACTTCCCGTAAAAACAAGCTTTTGTCTCCATGGTCCTTCCTATCCTCGAGTATGCTTGCGCTGTTTGGAATCCCAGCAAAAGATGTCAAATTGATGCCATCGAAAAAGTCCAGAGAAGAGCTGCACGGGCTATCACGGGGAATTTTGACAGGTACGCCAGTGTAACTGCCATGCTCAGTCACCTGAAACTGGATTCATTGGTGAGCCGGCGTCATCTTCATTGCCTGAATCTTTTGGGCGATATGCTTGCAGGCAATGTGGATTTCACACTTCCCAGTGAATACAGAATTAAACCAGTTCAACGTCGTACAGATAACGGCCTCTGCATTTCTCTCCCTATATGCAAACGGAACGATCTTTTGCAATCTTTTTTCCCTCGGACCATCTTAGCCTGGAACAGCTTACCGTTTCATTCGGCCGTGATATCTAGGACTGCCCGTAAATTATCTATTTCACAAGCTTAACTGAGTTTCCGGCCTTTTTTAATTGTTGTCATTGAATTAGAATTTAAGCCTGTTGTTGCCTCTTGAAAGTTTTTAACCTTTTTGACTATTTGTGCTGCAGGGTGCGCGGCCCAATGATGGATTTCTATAGCGACGTGGTTAACCCTAGCTGTTCCATTCTTTATCACTCTCTATCTTTTTTTTTTCGATGCCGTCCTCTGACTGTGAGAGATGCATGCAAAATTCGCCGTCTGCACCATGTCCATGCACGACAGTCTATGCAGTTAGTACATTTGGTAAGTCGTGGTTTTCCCGCATAGGATTGAGAGTAACAAGGTCTTGCATCCCCGCACCCTGCATTAGCTATTTCTCCTTTACCAGTTTTGACCATATATGTTTGACCCTATGTCATTCATGTACTGTGTTTTTTTAATCATTTGTTGTCATCCGCAGCGCCAATTCAATGTAGCTGCTTTTGCTGTCTAATAATATGAAAATAATAATAATAAATAGTGGATGGTGGAAAACAGGAAAAGACAATGCGGGTGAGCGGCGTCCGATGTGTGCTGCCCACGGAAACTTGACATTTCTCTTGAACCGATTAACCGATTTTGATGAGACTTATTGTGCTGGAAAGCTGAAAATTTGACGATTTCAATGGTGTATAACAACCCCTAACTTTTCATGCTGAAGCTCCAATAGAATTTGAGGGATAAACGTGTTCAAGTTAAGAAGTGTTCCAATTCCGGTTTCCTGTCACATATTTTCAATGATTGTGAGATTTTTTCCGTTGCAACATGGTTTCCACCTGCGAAAAAGTTGTAGAGGAAGCTTTCAGCTTTCTAAAAAACACCAAAATCATTGAATTTGAACACCATTTGACAATATTTTTATGACCAGAGAAAACACATGGCAGCATTGTTTTGTTTTTGAGCGGGGAAGATGCGGCACCTCCCTGGAAATCCCGCAGGGAGTCGCGGCCTCTTCCCCGCTGAAAAACAAAACGATGCTGCCATGTCGCTTTTTCTCTGGTCATAAAATAGTGAAATGGTGCTCAAATTCAATGATTTTGGTGTTTTTAGAAAGCTGAAAGCTTCCTCTACAACTTTCTCGAAGGTGGAAACCATGTTGCAACGGAAAAAATCTCACAATCATTGAAAATATGCGACAGGAAACCGGAATTGGAACACTTCTAACACGTTTTTCCCTCAAATTCTATTGGAGCTTCAGCATGAAAAGTTAGGGGTTGTTATACACCACTGAAATAGTATAATTTTCAGCTTTCCAGCACAATAAGTCTCATCAAAATCGGTTCATCGGTTCGAGAGAAATTTCAAGTTTCCGTGGGCAGCACATCCCGGACGCACCATACTCGCATTGTCATTTCCTCTATTCCACCATCCACTCATTATGAAAAAAAAAATTGGACAAAGTTTAAATTGCGTTGCGTTTCGGAAATTGGTACCTATATACGGCAGGGAAACAGGTTTGTAACGCAGGCGTGAAACTTTATAACACACAGCGATGAATTTTGTCGCAGGCACAGGGTGCCGAAAACATGTTCCCTCTCGATCAGACACTCACTTTTTTCAGAAATAAACGTGAGCAAACACGTCAAGACTGTTCAGTCACAGAAACGTTGAAATTGAATTGAATTCTTTATTTCTTTAAGAGGCGTACACCTCATATCAGAATCAATGAACACTGAAAAACAATGAAATACATAAAAAATATGAAAGAACGCTCAATAGACTGATTAAAACATCAAATACACGGAATGAATTTGAAATCCAAGAGCAGAACAATTTTATGAGACTGTTGAAAATGTTCAAATCAACTTATTTAAGTACCAAGAGTGATTGACATCAGGGCAGCGCTGACAAGCGTCTTTGCAGAATAGGAATGCTTAGTGGCTGTTCAAAGACACTCCAAGGGAGGAGATTCCAGTCACGCACTGTCCTCGTTATGAAGGAATATTTCCCAACCTCACGCCGGAAGCGAAGAGGATTTATTTTAAAGTTATGGTCATGACGGGAATAGTAGGTTGGGAGGTTAGCATAATTTAACAGCTCTCCCCAGCCGCCAACATTAGCCAGCACTTGAAAAAGAGGGCAACGAGCCTAGCAACAATAATGACTCCCCTCATATAGGTTCCAACACATTATGACTCCCCTCATACAGGTTCCAACACATTATGACTCCCCTCATACAGATTCCAACACATTATGACTCCCCTCATACAGGTTCCAACACATTATGATTACCCTCATACAGGTTCCAACACATTATGACTCCCCTCATACAGGTTCCAACACACTATGATTACCATCATACAGATTCCAACACATTATGACTCCCCTTACAGGTTCCAACACATTATGACTCCCCTCATACAGGTTCCAACACATTATGACTCCCCTCATACAGGATCCAACACATTATGACTCCCCTCATACAGGATCCAACACATTATGACTCCCCTCATACAGGTTCCAACACATTGTATCTTGGAGTCGTT